>ML779476.1:429676-448806 GCA_009831015.1 Picea engelmannii | reverse complement strand
GAGTTGTCTAGCCATTTTGTATCAAAGTAATTTGGGTATCCTTGAAAACTTCTGAAATCAATACTTGGATACATTTGTTCCCAGTGTGCCATGATCCCATAACTTGAAAATATCATAGAAGGTAATGTGGCACCCTAAGAAAATCGGTGGAGTCGCTAGATAGTTTTCATGAAACTACCAAAGAATAGGGGGAATAAGGTCTAGTGGATTCGCCAGGTAAGCTTATAAGAGAAAATGTCTTTGAGGCAAGGTTTACCAAAGGATTTTTCGTTGAGGAAGATTGACTCAGTGTTCCCCGACAACGGTGCCAAAATGTTATCACTCAATTTGTAGTTTAGGTCAAGTAGCTGAAGGGTAAAGGTCAAATTGGCATAACAGGAGCTTCCCCACCCACTGTCAGCTCGATGGGGATCTCTTTCTATTTAGGGTGGCTAAACCCAAGGGAGACGTCCCTGGCAATCTGGGGTTTTGAAAGGCAAAGGTTTAAAGGATCAAGGCAAGTTTTCCCTTTCACAGATTACTGCCAAGAAGATAGTCCAAATGAAGATACACCATGGAAGAAGGCACCTGTTTGCGAGACAAGGCAACAATAAAGCTAATATATGTAGTAGTGGTTAGTAATTCATAGATTAATGACTATCAACATTCAACATACATGAGCATAAATAACAGTAATTATTGACGAAGTCAATGATTGCAATAATGACAATGGCTTATAACATTACTTCTCAATAAATACTAGAACGGTATAGCATCCAATAGAAATGATTAATCCTTAAGTAGACTCAATGCATTGAATATCATTAAATGCTCATATATAACAAGATTGCTGCATCACTATGCTAAAGATGACATCAGCTTTCTTCTAGGGTTAGTTCAATAGACAAAGAGGCCAACGTTTTGCAAACAAGCGAATGAAATCTATCAATACCTCAATGTCTATCATCAGATGACCTAGCCACAATGTTTTCTATCAACCAAAAGCTCAAAAAGGGCATGACGTCCTCATTAATCTAGTGTTAGTAGATGTTAGGGTTAGTTAGGGTTTCAAATTTAAGAGTTTTGAAAAGTTGTTTTGGCACAACAAGCTCAACGTTGGAGAGATAGACCAGTGCCTTAGGGTATTATGGAGTCAAAAGAAAGGGCAAGGTCTCAGGAGGATCAAATCTAAAGACTAGAGAGTTAGGTTCGATGGTGCTGCAATGGCAGGGCCCTAGAATCAAAACCCTAAGGGGAGGAGGCTCATTCCGGTGTTTCTTAAGCAAGGCCTCATGCTCCTCCCTCTTTCTTTAAATACTTCTTGGAAAAACGGCTAGCTTTAAAACACAAATCTAAGGGTGAAAAGTGTTGCAAGAGCAAGGCCCTTCAAACCCTAAAAGTCAAAACCCTAGGTGTAGAGTCAACTAGGCCTAGGACGTCTTCCTTCTTCAATTTATGTTCAAAATCTAACTCAGAAAAAGGATGACTAGTGTAGCAACGACTAGGCTATATCTTCCTTAATCAATGGCTAAAATAAGTTTCTCAATCATGGGGACATATAGCAAGGACCTACTTGTGTGCTTTCTACCTAGGGTTTCAAGATTAAGCAATATAATAACAATGTAACAATAAATGCAAGAGATTTAATCTACAACCATTCATTTAAGAAGTTTTGCATGAGAAATACACTTACAAATCATGATGAGATCTTATCAAACCCTAGTTGTAAACCTTCCAATGAGAGAAAACACCATAACATGCCAAGAACAATCCTTCACAAGAGTTGCGCCTCACTTCCAAGAGCAAAAATCCCAAGACAAAAGACTAAAAATGATCTCTCACAAGAAAGTGAGTTATGTTATGTTTAAAATGAGAGGCAACGTCCTCTATTTATACCAATATTATGACCTTTAATTTAAAAATAGGTCATTAAAACAACCGACAAGGCTAACCTTTAAAATTTACACTGTTTTTACATTAAATGCTAAAAAATGTCATAATATGAGCTAAAAGGGGGATGTCAAGCCCTTCTGAGGGAGACGTTGGCCCTTTTTGGGAAAGCTCAACATCCAGGAAGAAAAACGTTGGCCCTTTTAGGGCTCCTCCAAGATGCCACAAGTGCCAAATGACCCCAACACACTGCCATACGCTCCAGACAATGTCCAGCTGCCTCAGGTGACGTCATATCCGTGAAAAGCAAATTATCTATCTGTAGTGGGTGATCCCCCCTAGGCCGGGCTCTGCCAAAGTGTCCTTGGTGGAACGTCCTTCTTCCTTCTCGTGCAATGGCTCATCACAATGTTGTCATGTCTCTTCCATCCCAGCAACCATCTAATGGGTTCTTCATCCCCATGGATGTCCGAGCTAATCATATCCTCATGTGTACCGGTCCACTGGTACCTGTCTGTTGGGTATGGTCCTGCACATCAAAAACTACGCCCTCCATGGGCTCATCAGTCCTTGGGATCATATCAATGTCAATCATATTTCATCATCAAATTTATCAAATACATGCATGAAATTCCTAGCATATCATCTAAGGGCTCAAAGACATTACACATATCTACCATACAAAGTTGAAGAAACAAACAGAACAACCTATTGGGCTAATATCCACAAGAAAAGGAAAGTTTCCACAGAGGATCATTCAAGCCATGTTTATGAAGTGATATGGTCTGGGGATGTCCAATCACAGTAAGACCAGGGGTAGGTGTTTTCCGTGGGTGCCTTTGTAGGAGGTGAGTTGTACCCGTCATGGATGCACTTTTTTCGAGCCCCTTTTATTTTCCTTTATTGCTTTTCTTTCTTTTTTACTTCAAGGTCTAACCAGAGGACACTGCCTTGGCGTGGTGACCATTGATGACAGTGTTACCCACTGGTATTTTCGTAGAAATGATAAGGCTGGCTCGTGATGAGATCCCCTTTCCTTTGGCCATGCAACCAAAGGTCACTGCCCTGGTGTGGTGACCAGATGATGGCAATGTCATACTGCTAGATACCTATGAACATAATGGGCCGACTCGTGATGAGACCTCCCATCCTCTTGGTTAGGTCTTGTTTTATTATTATTTTTCTTAGGGTCCCTTTTATTTCTTATCGAGAGGCTTTTTATTGCCTTCTCGGGGATCCCTGGGTAAAGCATCTCTAGGTTTTATTTCTTATGGCTTTTATCTTTTACCAGCTGCTTTTAACCCCTAGGCCTCTAGCCCTTTCTTCCCACGGGACAAAGTGCAACCCTCAAAAGGTCATCCTAATGGTCGGACTAGGGGAATGGGGTGGATGTATGGGAGATAAGATGTAAAATGATAGAATGGTGGGAGTGGACAATGGCTCTGCAAATCCCCCCTAGTGGCTAACCAAAACCCATGAATAGAATCTTGCTAGGTCACCCCATGAATCCCCCCAACAATGGTCAAGTGGATTAGTGTAATATCCAAGCAGTAATCATAAATGTAAGGAACCTGATGTATATATAAGAAGGTTATAACGATCAAACATGACAAATACCATGATACCTCGGACCAATTACCTCATGGAGAAAGAGCCTCCTCGTATGCAAGTCCAAGCCGATGGTGATGGAAGCTGTTGCTACTGATGGGACAAGTCTGGCAAAGAAGAAGAAAGATGGGCCCTCTAGGGCCATTCTCAGGTCAATCCTGCTCTTGGTACTTCATGTCTAGGACCTGTGGGCCTCGAGACATGATCTCCTAGTTATCCCTAGAAAATGGGGATAACAGTACCAACAAATAAAAATGTACAACAACAGGCTCAACAGGTAGCTCAAACGCTTGCAAGTGGTGTTAGAAGATCTACCAGGTTAAGTAGACCCCTTGAACGATAGTCTACTTCATTGTATTATTTATTTTTGATTGATTCTAGTGAGCCAGAATGTTATGAAGAGGAAATAAAGGAAGACACAAAAAAGAAGTGGGAGAAAGGCATGAAAGAGGAAATGGACTCCTTGGTAAATAGCCAAACTTGGGACTTGGTTCAGTTTCCTATAGGAAAACGAGCATTGCTGAATAAATGGGTTTACAATTTGAAGGAAGAAGATGGAGGAAAAAAGAGGTACAAGGCTAGACTTGTTGTAAAGGTGTTTGCACAAAATAAAGGTATAGATTTTGACGAAATATTTTCACCTATTTTTAAAATGACTTCAATTAGGACTATTTTAAGTCTTGTGGCAGTAGAAGATTTTCATATTGAATAGTTAGATGTAAAAACAACTTTTCTCCATGGGGATATGGAGGATGAGATTTATATGTAGCAGCCACAGGGGTATGAGGTCAAAGGAAGGACAATTTGGTACGCAGGTTGAAGAAGAGCTTGGATGGCCTAAAGCAAGCTCCAAGGTAGCGGTATTTGAAGTTTGACAAGTTTATGACAGAAAAAGATTATAGTATATTTCATTCTGATCACTATGTTTATTTTAAAAGGCTAGAAAATGGAAGCTATATTATCTTGCTATTGTATGTAGATGGCATGATTGTTGTAGGTTCTAATATGCAGGATATAAATGTGCTCAAGAATAAATTAGCTAATTCATTTGCAATGAAGGATTTGGGTGTTGCAAAGAAAATCCTGGTATGAGAATAACAAGAGACAGGAAAGATCGCAAATTGACATTGTCTCGGGGTGAGTACATAGAGAAGGTGTTGGAGAGGTTTAGAATGAAGAATGCAAAACCAATTAGTACACCTTTGGCCAACCATTTCAATTTGACTAAGGAATTGTTTCCCAAGACACAGGAGGAGATAGAATACATGTCCAGGGTCCCTTATTCATCAACAATCGACAGCTTGATGTATGTGATGGTTTTTACAAGAACAAATATTTCACATGGAGTGGGATTTGTAAGAAGGTATATGAACAATCCAGGTAAAGAACATTGGGAGGAAGTAAAGTGGATTCTTAGGTATTTGAGAGGTATTGTTACTCATGCATTTTGTTTTGAAGGTTTAGACATTGTTCTACAGGGATATGTTGATTCAGATATCGTAGGTGATAAAGATAGTAGGAGCACAAAAGGGTATGTTTCTACTGTAGGTGGAACATCAGTAAGCCATATTTTGAAACTGCAAAAGGTTGTTTCACTTTCAACAACAAAGGCAGAGTATGTTGTTTCTACAGAGGCTAGTAAAGAAATGATCTGGTTACAAATGTTTATGGAGGAATTGGGAAAGAAGCAAGAGAAAAGTAGGTTTTACTGTGATAGTAAGACTGTAATTCATCTTACAAAGAATCATTCTTCCTTTTGAAGACTAAGAATATATAGCTCATGTACCATTTCATATGATCTATCTTGGAAGATGGACATTTGAAGTTGGAAAAGATACATACTAGCCGAAATCCTATAGACATGTTAACTAAGGGAGTAACCAGGGAGAAACTGAGTTCCTACTCAGTTTCAGTTGATATTCAAGCATGAAGATGAAGATGAGAAATTTTCCAGGTCCAAGAAGGATCATAGTCTAGTAGATACAATAGTGGTGGATTTGTTGAGATCATTCTTCCAAGACAGATCATATGAAATGGTACTTGAGCTGTTTATGCTTAGTATTCAAATGGAAGGTTGAGTTCTTTGCAAGATGAATGGCACTCTCACTGTCATAGTAAAACATATTATTCTCTTTCTTCTTTCCAAATTCCTCCATAAACCTCTGCAACCAAATCATCTCTTTACTAGCCTCTATAGCAGGAACATACTCTGCCTCTATTGTTGAAAGTGCAACAACCTTTTGCAGTTTCAAAATTCAAGTTGTTGTTGTTCCACCTACAGTAAAAACATGCCATGTGGTTCTCCTCCTACCATATTTATAACTTTTCATATATAAATCAACATATCCCTGTAGAATAGCGTCTGAACCTCCAAAATATAATACATGCATAACAATACCTCTCAAATACCTGAGAATCCACTTTGTTGCCTCCCAATTTTCTTTACCTGGATTCTTTATATACCTGCTCACAACTCCCACTACATGTGCAATATTTGGTCTAGTGCAAACCATCACATACATCAAGATGCCAACTGTAGATGAATAAGGGACCCTAGACATGTATTATATCTCCTCATGTGTCTTGGGACACATTTCCTTGGTTAATTTTAAATGGTTGGCCAAAGGTGTACTAACTGGTTTTGTATTCTACATTCTAAACCTCTTCAACACCTTCTCTATGTGCTCACCCCGAGACAATGTCAATCTGTGATTTTTCTTGTCTCTTGGTATTCTCATACCAAGGATTTTATTTGCATCACCCAATTCCTTCATCACAAATGAATTAGCTAATTTCTTCTTGAGAACATTTATATCCTGCATATTAGAATCTGCAACAAGCATATCATCTACATACAATAGAAATATAATATAGCTTCTATTTTGTATCTTTTTAAAATAAACATAGTGATCATAATGACATCTATTATAACCTTGTTATGTCATAAACCTATTAAACTTCAAATACCATTTCCTTGGAGATTTCTTTAGTCCATACAAGCTCTTCTTCAACATGCATACCAAATTCTCCTTCCCTTTGATCTCATAACCCCGTGGTTGTTGCATATAAATATCTTCCTCCAAATCCCCATGGAGAAAAATTGTTTTTACATATAAATGTTCAAGATGCAAATCTTCTACTTCCACAAGACTTAAAATAGTCCTAATTGAAGTCATTTTAACAATAGGAGAAAATATTTCTTCAAAATATATACCTATCTTTTGTGAAAAACCCTTTACAACAAGTTTATCCTTGTACTATTCTTTGCCTCCATATTCTTCCTTCAACTTGTAAACCCATTTATTCTGCAATGCTCTTTTCCCTGCAGGAAACTGAACCAAGTCCCAAGTCTGGTTATTTACCAAGGAAACAATTTCCTCTTTCATGCCTTTCTCCCACTTATTTTTGGTGTCTACCTGCATTGCCTCTTCATAACATTCGGGTTCACGAGAATCAATCAACAATAAATAATACAATGAAGGAGAGTATTGTTCAGGGGGTCTAATTAACCTGTAGAAATTCTAACAAAAATTGCAGGAGTTTGAGGTGCTTTCTTCTCCTATGTTTGTACATTTTGATTTTATGGTTCCTTTGGAATTTATTTTTTAGTGATCTCATAAAAAACTGTGTATTCTGGTTTTTCTTTTTCATGTTTCTTTCCTTGCAACCGATCTTTATACATGACCTTCTCATTGAATATGAAATCTCTACTCCTAATAATTTTTTTATTTTCATAATCCCATCAGCGATAACCAAATCATTAACGTTGTATCCAATAAAGGTACACTTCTTGGATTTTTCCTCAATCTTTGTTCTATTTTCTTTATCAATACGGACAAATGATTCACAACTGAAAGTCTTAAAAAAATAATAGTTTACCTTTTTAACTGTCCATGCCTCCTATGGAATTATACCATCCAAAGAGATTGAAGGTCCTCTATTTATTAAGTAAACAACAATATTTATAACCTGTTCCTAGAACTATAAGGGAAAACTAGCATGCAATCTCATACTCCTTGCATGCTCCATGATTGTCCTTTTCATCCATTCTGACACACCATTTTTCTGTAGTGTTCCTTGAACTATATTCTCTCTACGAATCCAATGGTATAAATATTAATCATCAAACTCATTGTTGCAATATTCACCTCCATTGTCTAATCCGAGATCCTTCAACCTTTTTCTGTTCTCATTCTCAACCAAAGATTTTCATTTCTTAAAATTATCAAAAACATCATATTTTTGTCAAATGCAATAAACCCAAGTTTTTCTAGTTGCATCATCAATAAAAGTAAAATAATAACGAGAGACACCAAGAGATGATAACTGAGCTGGTCCCCATACATATGTATTCTCTAGATCTAACCTTTCACTCTTCTTTTCTTTTCCGACTCTGAGAAATCTAACTCTCTTATGTTTTCCATAAACACAATGCTCACAGAAATCCAAATCAATTTGTTTAATATATGGAAACAAATTTATTTTGTGAAGTATCTACATCCCATTCTCACTCATGTGTCCAAGCCTATGATTCCATAGTGGCATATGCACTCTTGTAGAAGCTAAAGAGATAGAAAATTCAATATTACCAATACATAAATACAATGTACCTACCTTCTCTCCTTTTTCTATCACCAATGATCCTTTGGTGACCTTCTACACCTTTTCTATAAATATGGATATACAACCTTCACTTGCGAACTGCTCTCTTGAAATTAGAGTTTTTCGTAGATCTGGAACATGTCTTACCACTTTCAACAACCTTTGGTTTCCATTGCTTTGCTTTATTTTTACCTTTCCCATTCCAACAATTTTGCATGGTGCATCATCACCCAAATAAACCTATCCAAAATCACCTTGAACATAATCTAGGAAATGTTTCCTATGGGGAGTGGCATGAAATGAAGCCCTTGAATATACTAACCAATACTCAGAAATATTATCTACAGAAAGACTCAAAGCATCTTGTAACACATCACCTGTTACATTTGCTTCTTGATTTTTATCCTACTGTCCATATCTTTGTTTCTTTGGAGGTCTGCAATCTTTCGTCATATGTCCTTTCTTACCACAATTACAACACTCTATCTTTCCAAATCTGGATTTGGATATTCCCTTACTAGAATTCCCACGGTTCCATGATCCCTTTCCTTTATCCTTTTGTCTTCCCCTATTCTCCATGTTTAACGCATTACCTTATGTCTCACTTGTGCTTTTCCGTCACATTTCATCACTAAGGATAACATGAACAACATCATCAAATTTTAAAGTATTTGAACCAGAGATAGAGTTACTTACAACCATAACCAAGTCGTTCCAACTTTCTGGAAATGAGCACAAGATTAGAAGAGCCTCGACGTCATCATCAAAGTCCACTTTTACAGAACTTAGTTCATTAGTAGCCATATTAAATTCATTTAAATGATCTGCAACAGACCCACCTTATGACATCTTCATATTAAATAATCTCTTCATTATAAATACCTTATTAAACATCGAGGGTTTTTAATACAGTTTATCCAATGCATCCTTCAAATCCTTCGTTGTCTTTTCTTTCGAAATTTTGAAAGCCACCGATGCTGCCAGGCTCAACCATATCATTCCTAGTGCCTTTCTGTCAAGAACCTCCCATTCTTCATCCTTCATGGTCGTCAGCTACTTTTCTATTCCACCCAATGGTAAGAATAGATCCTTTTGATATAAATAATCCTCCATCTGCATCTTCCATAACTGGTAGGTTTGGACGTTAAATTTCTCGAACCTAAACTTTCCATATTCCACCATTGCTCCCACTAGAACCAGGAACCCTCTTTCCCTGTGAGTTACCTTTTGCTATGATACTAGTTGTTAGAAAAATAGGATCTCGGAGCAATAAAATAAAACAAATGTAGAAATAAAACACAGAAGACACACAATACAATAGAGACACACATATACATGGTTCACCCACTATGGGCTATGTCCACCTTAGAAATTTCTAGGTCTATTATCCATCAAATGAATGGATACAACCTACAACACACCCATTGTAAGTTCATCTTCTTTCTCTCATAGTCTCCTCACTCGGAGTACAATATTCACAATAATGCATAGATGCAATGCATTTCCCTCATAAAAGAGGGTTTCCTTCTAGGGAAAAAACCCTAACATAACTTCTACTGTCAGATATGTGACCTTATAATGAATGGTCCAAATTTACAATGAAATTACAATACACATTTACAAGGCATTTTTTCCTTTGGGGGCCCGCTTTCCCCCAAACCCTGCAGAGGGGGTAACCCCCCTCTACATTCCCCCGCATGGAAGAGTGTACATTATTCTAGGGTGTAAGGTCTCAATGGGGTATAAAAATAGCGGAAAACAAATACCTCTGAATCAGGAAGATAATCAGGCTCCACAACCAACAGATATCAGAAAGACTAATCCCATGTCTGACCAATACTAATGGAGTCTTTCTAAGAACAAACTTAGCAAAAAAATTAAAATAAGGGAAAACCATGTCTCTGTACATTCTATGTGATAAAAATATGAATGAATTCCCCTATAGGTCAAGTTTCTATGTGTGGATAAGGGATTGAGTAAGGTCTTAGTGGTAGCCAAGGGTTTTCAAGAAGTAGTAGACCTTGAAAATATTGATTGTACCTGCTCGAGACATGAGGAAAACAACAATACAAGCCCAAGTGTATGATGGAAAAGCAATTTAATATTGTTGTCCCTAATTGTAGCAGTTATTAACAGTATATATAAGTAATATAAATGATAATTAATGCTGAAAAATAAGTTGTTAAAAGTCTAGTTGAAAGAGCAAGAGATGAACTAGAAACAACTAGATAAAAACAAACAAGATAGCATTGGACTTTAGAAATGAAAGAAGTCTTTAATAAAAGGTCTTTTCTCAAATATTTTTCATCCTTATGGATGTATAAAACTTGTTGTTACAACAGTAAATTCAACCACCAAAACTCACAAAGAATTCACCCAAAAGTTGTGCTGGACCAAGTAGATAAAATTTGCAGACTCTTAGCTAATTATGATGGTTGAAAATCAAGTCATGAGTGAAATAAAGTTATGGTTTCTATAGCTGTAATGGATGAAGATGAATTTTAACAACAACAACAACCAATACCCCTTTAGACGGGATTCCCTAGTGGCTAAGATGTGCTCTAGGAACAAGGAATAAAACCCAGACTGCAGAAAGTTGAAATGACCAAAAATCATGTTTCCCAACGCAACTATTTTATTTCTCCAATGAAAAAAGTAAATGATTAGTGCATTGACTATTGGGTTATGGAGTCAAAGAGTTATTTAGCTATACTACTTCCTTTGGGGTTTAAACCCTCTTACTCCCCAAGGAAAGTAATGCTAACTAGGAAAAGTGCCAGAAGGGTGTAGGCACTTTTACTTCTCCTAGAAATTCCTTAAGTAAAACATTATTTCCAAGAAAAAAATTATGATCTTAGTGGGGTTGTATGCACTTATATTCCCCAATAATTTCAACTATTTAACCTTGCAACTAAGAAAAAGGGATAATAACAAGATGAAACCCTTCAACTAGAGAAAGTATCAACAAGATAAACTTCTACTTTACCAAGAGTTATCCACTAATATGCAAGAGAAATTCTCCATAGGAGGTAGCACACCACTTCCTTTCACCAATAACAAAGTAAACCATAAAAAAATGCAAGAGAGAGAAAATCCCCAAAGTTACTGGAAATTTTAGCCAAGTACTTCTCACAATGGGAGAGTTTTGATATGAAATGAGATTCACATGATCTCTATTTATACAAAAGTCTTAAAACATAGTTTGTCCAATTAGCAAGGGTAAAACATAATATAATGGGTCAAAATACCTTATCTTACCCCTTGAACCAAATAATAATATTTAATTTTCACTTTAACACATTAAGAACTCTAAAAGTAAGATGGTGTCACCCATTTAGGGGACATTTTGACACTTTTCCAAGTTGTTGGAGAAGAAGAAAGAGGTCGTTGGGGCTCCCTGAGCCTCCTTTTCGTGTGCTAGGGTCAATCCATGTCTCATATAGTCAAAATTTTTGAAGTGTCAATTTTCAATAAATCCATCACCATCAAACCCCCTCAAGCATGACATCAAGCCTCAAAAGGTGGAATGTTTCCTCTCTTAGGCAAATTGTTTGGGTAATAGAGGTTGGGTAAGATCCTTCATGATGTAATGTAAGCCTCCAAAGTAATGTCTCTGTGATCCGATGTGTGGGCCTACAACATACAACATGTGGGATCTTGGCCCCATGGAAGCCCAAGCTAGGCTTGTTCTCCCAAAACTGGTCACCAAGCAAAGTCCTGCAAAAACAAAAGGGTACGCCCTCCAAATATCTCAATTCAAAGATATCATGAAAAATTTAAACCACATCTAATAATAAAGACACATAAACATGTGCATCAAAACTACCTCATCAAATTAAACAAATTCTCCAAGACCTTATACAATTGACCGAGTTTAGGTATGGGAGGGTTGTCATAAAAGTCCTATTGGGTAGACCAAAAACCTCAAGTAGGGAATTCTCCCAAGGATGGCCTTTCAAGGTTAGGTAGTGGACAATGAGGTGGATAGGGGTTTCAAATTAATAGGTCAATGAGTTTCATGACATACATAGGCTCGTATTTTCTAATTTATGGGTGCCTTTGTAGGGGGTGTGTTGCACCTTCTTCCTCAATGCAACCTTTTTCCAAGCCCATTTATTGGCATTTATTAATTAATCAAAGATCCAAACACATGTTCACTCCCAATAGTGAATCGATTATCTTGTGGGGAAGTAACACAATTTCAATTGAACAAAGAGGTCCACAAAGTGCCATAGGGGTACCCATGTAAAGTGTTTTAATGCACTTGTGTTAGTCATGTATTCAAGTGGGATATTTATTATGTGTTTGAAATTGTGCATGTATTCATTTATTTCAATAGAAGTAGTTCATATTTCTCAAGACCTGACTGGGCGAGCATATAGAAGGTTTATATTTTAGGCTCTTATATTTTTCTAACAACTATCCCCCTAGGCCTTCATCCCCTTCTTCCCATGAAATGAGGTACATGCCCTTGTTGGGTCACTAAATTCAAAGGGCCTAGAAGAGAACAAAATTATGGGAATGTAATGAGAGAAAAGTGGTAAGTATGGTCAGGAATGGTATGACAACCCCTCAAGGAACCCCTAGTCACAAACCTTCCCCAAAGGTTGGCCATTTACTAGGAAATCTATGAAACTCACCAAGGTGAAATGGGGTCAAAATAATGGCATCCAAGAAAGAGTTCTATAATCAAAAGAAGTTGAAATACAACATGTTTAAATGCCTCAAATATTAGGGATATTACCTGCCACAATGCCTGACTTGTACTGGAAGGAGCAAGACCCATCTGCCTTTCAGAAGCTAGTTAGTGTGGTGGATGTGCTGACAATGGATCAGAATGTGGTGATAGACTGGGCTTCCATATTTGCAAGTGGAAACTGCTAGTCATGTGGTCTCTTGACACTCCATATATATAACCTAAGGGCCTTGAGACATCATCTCCTTAGTTATCCCACAAAATCAGGATAACACCTAGCTCCTACTTGGGGACATGTGCTTTTCATAGAGTGCCTGAGAACTAAAACGTCTCCTAGTAGACGTGTGCCTACAATGAAACAAGAAAACATAAAATATAGGGTGGTTCTATCACCCTTCGTCCATATACATCAAAATCCGGATGGAAACTAATCTAGAAAAAAAAAAAAAAACATTTTTTCAAAAATTTCTAAACTAAGTATAAAATCAATATGAAAGTATAGAAAAATGAAAAATGAAATGCATATAAACTAACATGATAAATAAATATGCAAATGCAAGGAAAACAAGATGACCTGCCTACTTACCTAGGGCTTGGGCCTTGAAAAATTCAAGTTCCACCTTGGTAATAATGTTTTAGGAGAGATGCCCACAGGGGTGTAGACCGATTGGCATGTGTCTTGTAAATGGAAGGAATTGTGTAAAGGAGGTATCACTTTCGATTCTCACCCTTATTTATCTGTGTTCCATGCTTGTGGGATGTGTGGTGTACCTAGGGGTATATGGGAAGTGGACGGGTATCGACCACATGTCACACGAGTACGAGAAGCCCAAATTTTCGATTCCCCACCCCCCAAAAAATAAATTATTTGAGGAGAGATCCATTCAACGGTAGTGGAATCCTCCTTCGTTCTATCATGGATAAGTAAAAATATTATGGCCTGAATATTTCCTCTCTTTTTTAGGGCCCCAACCAAACACTGTCAAAATTTTTATGCATTCCATGTTTTCCTCTCCTCTTGTCCAACATTAATACCTGGTCCCCTTTCTTGAAATCTCTTTGCCTCGCATTTTGATCAAAGGTTCCTTAAACCTTTCACCTTTTCTTGATTCTTTTCCATTTGATCAAAGGTCATTATTTATTTGTTGGGACATATTCCACCCATCTGGTGAAGTAATCAATGGTGGTCAAAATCCATCGATACCCATTACTAGAGTTGTCCTTGAATTCACCAATGAAATCCAATCCCCATTGTTGAAAGGTTGGTGCTTCTATGACACCTGGCTCAAGGGGAAGAACACAAAGGTGTTTCCTGTCGGTAATAATTGGCATGGTTGAAACGATCTAACATATCACTGTGTGTCAGAGAAAATAGTAGGCCAACAATACCATGCCCTTAAAATATTATGGGTAGTGGTGCATGATGAAAAACAACCTCCACAATTCCTTGAATGAAGGTTAGCCATCAACTTTCTAGCTTCTTCCTTATTCACACACCTGAGGATTACCCCATCATGGTTCCTCCACCTGAGTCCATTCTCTGTTAGCAAATACTTCATATATTTGAGCATCGGGGCTCTTCTTTTATGTTCTACCAAGTGATCAGGGCAAGTGAGGTTATTCAAGTAATAAATGACATCGGAATACCACTCATATTCTTGATATCACTTACGATAATGTTGATATGTTTCTTCTAATTGCTTTCCTACCTCAATGCCCTGTTGATTTATCTCTGTCATCATTTTGGCCAATCCTTTCCCTTAATTATCTTGGATGGTTTGATCTCCAAATATTATTCTTGTATTTGTGAATCCCACTTTGATCTTGATCCAAGGAAATCTTATTGTGATAAAAAGTCCTTTACGGAGGAGCAGGAAATGAAGGCTTTGATCTTGTTGTACCCTACATAAGTTCGAAAATGTTTGAGAGACTTGACCATAATGTAAGATTGTTTTCTGTAATGGTGTAATTCAATTCTTAGTCTATAAGATTCTTTCTCATGAAAACAATTGGTTGTTCATCCCCTTGATCATTCTTCTGTTACAGAACTCCTACAATGGTGTCCTTTGAAGAAAAATAAAATATGATGAATTCTTTAGCAAAATTCAGACTAAATAAGACTAGTGCAACAGTTATTGCTTCCTTGATACACTAGAAGGATACCTCACCTTCATTTTCCCATTTGAAATGGGAATCCTTCTTTAACATTTTGTTAAGGGGTTTAAAAATCTCGGTAAAGTTCAGAATGAATCTCCTCATGAAGTTAATCTAGCCAAAGAAATATTACATGGATTTATTTTCTTTAGGGAGAGGGATATTCTTGATGCATTCAACCCTAATAGGGTATATTTTGATTCTATATTTAGAAATGATATTACCCAACAAATTTCCCTTGTCAACACCAAAAATTGATTTTTGGGGGTAGATAAATGTCATACTCCCTACATCTCTAGAAAATTGTTCTTAAGTGTTGGATATGTTGTTCTCTCTTTTTGGATATGGAAGTTAGATAATCTCAATAGATCTTTATAAGTTTCCCAATCATATCCCTAAAATCATAGTCCATGGCATGTTGGAAGGTGGCCCCCACGTTGGTTAGTTCAAAGGGAATTCTCAAATACTTACAAGTTCTCCAAAGGGTGGTGAAAGC
Source organism: Picea engelmannii (assembly GCA_009831015.1). Classification (NCBI taxonomy): domain Eukaryota; kingdom Viridiplantae; phylum Streptophyta; class Pinopsida; order Pinales; family Pinaceae; genus Picea; species Picea engelmannii. The sequence continues at coordinate 433,381 of ML779476.1, read as the reverse complement.
AATTTTTAGTTGGTCATACTCCTTTACCAAGAATTTAATGTATCCCGAAAAACCATCAAGCATGGACACCATTTCTTTTATGGTGACCCTTTGGAAAAGATACTCCATATTTGGTAGAGGATAATTGTCCTTAAGTGAAGCCTGGTTTAAATTTTTGAAATATAAGCATATCCTGATTTCGCCAGCATTTTTCCTTATAATGACTGGATTAGAAACCCATGATGAATATCTGATAGGATCAATTATTCCTTCCTCAACCATATTTGTAACTCTTTTTGTACCTGGGGGAAACCTTTGGGTTCATCTTCCTGAGCTTATGTCTAAAAGGTTTTGTGCCATCTATAAGGGGAATGACATGTTGTATGATGTCTTCACAATAAGCCTTCGTATCTTCATAAGGCCAAGCAAATAAATCCTTAATTTATATTATAAGGGAAATCAACTTCTCCCTTTCATCAACCATTGTTCCTTTGCCAAACTTGATCATCTTTGCGGATTCCTTGGTTGAAATGTTGAATTCAATAATCTCGTCATTGATTTTTCTTGACGAATTCCCCTTATGCATGCAATTCTAATAAAAAAGGTTCTATAAGGGGATGATACCTTTGGGTAAGGGTCCATCAACTATATCAATGATATCAATATTCACCTTTTCCACCAATATATTTATTTGGGCCTCTAAGAATTCACCTTAATTTTGGAGAAAACACAAAATTTGGATTTCTCTATCAAAAACCTCCCAATGTTCTAAGTTTTTAGGTAGTGAGTGCTTGTAATTTACTTCCTCCTTATAGAGACTATTTTACTTGAAACATTGCAAGGTGGAAGTGGAAACAAAAAGGTTGTCTGCCAAATGATTCTCTTCCCTAGGGATGTCTTCAATAGAAAAGTTGTCAAAATTCTTTATGGTCTCCCACATGACATCCCTATATAGTTTCAAACTTGGTTTTTTAGCAGCGAACTTCTTGTTAACTTGTGAATTATTAAGTCAAAGTCCCTTCTCACTTGCAGGGTCTTGATGTTCATATCAATGGAAATATTAATGCCTAGGATAAGGGATTCATACTCGGGGATGTTTATTGTGCAGTTGAACTCAAGCCTGTATGAGAAAAGGGTAATCTTGTTTTCTGGTGAACTTAAGACTATCCCTGCACTTGAGCATGTGCTTGAGTGCATACAATCGAAATGTAAGCCCCAAGATCCTTCCTTTTTTTCCTCATCAGGGAAAAGGGAGTTTTCCAAAATGAAGGTGTTTTCAATTCCTTCTTCCAAAACGTGATGGGTTATATTGAAATGATCCACAACACCTTCTCTTTTGGTCTTTCTTGGGGAAACAAATTTATCCTCACCTTTGATGATATCAACTTCTTTTTCTTTGTGAGGCTCTGTCAAGACTTGTTGAATATGTTGCAAAAACTCTTCGTCAACCTGTTTTGCTGCTTATTTCCTTTCAACCCTCAAAATATCATTTTTTTGGTCAGGTGTAATTCTTGGTGTTACCTCTTTTTCTTTTCACAATAGACTCATCATGCGATGATATACCCTTTTAGCAGCCTCCTCTTGTTCCTTTTGCAAGTATGTCTTGACATCGAGGGGAAGTTCTGGTGAGACAAAGTCATCAATCTGATTAATATGAAAGGTCTCTTCAAGACAATCCTCCTCTTGCATGAGAGAGGAGGTTATGTTTTATTATATCTCACATAATATTTCTTGAGCTTCAAACAAAGTTGTAGGGATTCTCCCAATTAAAACCCCATATGGGTCTTTCATTGATTCGAAAAGATCTTTTACACGATGATGGTTGAGTTATTATGCATATGTTTATTAACCAATTAGGAAGTTGAATGAAAGAGGAAGAAGTATAGAATAAACATCACATCCATATAAACATGTATAGATCTGAAATGAAGCATAAACAATAGCAAACCATAAACACCAATGTGATAATGGAGTTCAACAATCTCGCCTAAATCTCCGGGCCTTTGTCTCAGTGGGTGCGGATTTATTATTTCTATTCAAATATTTAAAAGTACATCACAGTAGTTCCAAAAGGTTAAAAAATTGATATGGTCTTGTTCTACTAGATATCTAGAACCCAATAGAAGAAACTACACTGAAAACGGATGACCGGAGCTCCCAGAAATGGCCCACAAAGGTGCGCTCCTCAATGGCTTCCCTACATAAAAATGGATTTGGCTTGGAAAATATTCAGCATAAACCTTCTTTGAATGTCCTCTCATGGCCTCAAGAAGTCCTGGGTAATATATATATGAAGTCGGTAACCATCTCCCAACTTCCCCCCAAGAACCGACCTCAAAAAGAGCGAAAATCTCCAAAAAAGCTAAATAAAATCACAAAAATCACTACAATATAGTTCATAACCCACTTTGAAAGTATATTGGGGCACAACCCCTTTTTCGTTGGCCCTTGGTCATATGGAAGTTGGCCATGTGGCTAGGTGCTAACACCTGGTGCGTTGGCCCCTTACCTCTTGGACCCTGGTCACACTACCTGCCATACGTCCAAAACTTAAGGCTCCATGATTTACACAGTGGTTAGACCCCCAACGAATAGCCCAAGGTTTAGCCCAGGTTTTATCCCCTTGGGCTAGCCTGACCGACTGGGGATAAACTTATCCATCCACGCCAACACTAACTTGGATTCCAGGTCACATGGGAGTGGTTGTATGTTTGTTGTCGAAACCAGGAGCTGAAACCACATTACCCACACCATAATACAATGCGTACACATGGTCCCATGGTAAGGTCTTATGGGTATGTCAAGGAATGGGGCTAGGACCCAGCCCATACCTCCATCTGAATATGCCACCATTCAAACTTTTATATAATTTTTTCTCTATAATTTTTAAGTGAATACGATAGGTGGGTTGGTATCCTGACCTATGCAAATATTTGGTGCCCATGAGGTCCACCGTTTGAACCCCATAACTCCAACAGTTTTCCAAACACTTGAACCAACAAATGGGTGCCACATGGAATCCCATGTCTGGGCCATGTGGCACCACACCATTTGTTGAAGACAATGACACGTGTCAAACGCTCATTGGTCCACCTGTCTGTTGAGATTTCAACCACTGTACCTGCCACGTGTCTTCCATGTCATCCGTATGGGCGTGCCACGTGTCATAACTATAAGGGTGACATGTGTCACTCTCTGATTGGCCCAACTGTATTGACACATCATCTGTCTATACACCCAGTCAGCCTGCCATGTCAGTTGTATGGACCCTGCCAAGTCAGCACCAACTGTGCCTGCCACGTGAGTTGTATGGACATACATCTTGTACAGTTAGTTGCCACGTGGCACTGTACCGACTGTACAATCATCATTTTTTTCTTGTTTGGAAAAATGAACAGATCGCCATATGTTAGGAAAAAATATTGTTGTTTAATTCCATCGTAGTAATTGCCCAACCATTTAATTTGTCAATCTGAGGTTTGTAGGCTTACGAAGCACATGCACTATATATGCAGGATTAGGCACCTAATTTCTAATCTATGAAATTCAATCAAATCCTAACTCTTTCATTTCACTTAATAATACTTAGTTGTTGTAGGAAAGAAAACACTAGCTCCCATTCAGGAGGTCCTCTCAAGATGTTTCACAAAACCTATCAACAATCAAGATCATCAAGTAAACACTCATGCATTGAAAATAAAGACACTTAAAAAGGCTTAGTTGTTG
>ML779476.1:363579-414231 GCA_009831015.1 Picea engelmannii | reverse complement strand
ATACAATGTTCATTTGATCATGTTCAAGTTGTGTTGGGTTCGTATCGATGAGGCCTACGCACACGTCCATTTTGAATCCTTTCTAAGAACTTTGATTTTTAGGACTTTCTAAGCCCCATCAAGCTCCTGGATCCAAATATGGATCACACCTCCTGACTAAGAACCTTTTGGTCCCCAAAAGCTTAATAACAATCATCAAGATCGGGATAGGCCACCCATATTGTTCCTTGTCTTTGAAATCTTTCATGTGCACCTGTCTCATCAAGATCAACTGCAACGCAATCATGATAACTGAAAACATATTGTTATCCATTTGTACCCTATCACATCTTACTGAAGACACTATCATCCATGTAGACAACATTACTAATGATAGCATAAAAAATATGACTACAAATGAGCTGATATGTTTGCAATATTTTCACGACATTAGCTTATCTTGAAGCAAACTGTGATTGATTTTCCATTCTACAATCATCTCATGTTCTTTCTTAAGATTGATTACTTGATTTGAAACAATTATGGGTGGGTTTCTTGCTTGAGCCGCCTTTTTTAATTGTTCCTTAGTTTGAAGATTTTTATTTTCCTTTACATGATGAGCATGAACCACATATTCTTGACTTGCTTTGGTTAAATGATATTGATTATTTTCCCTGTAGAAGATTTCTTTATGATCATACAAGTATGGATTGCCTAAGACCATTCCACATTCACTTAGTGGCACCACATCACATGTTACCTCGTCTACAAACTTAGATGAAATTGCAAATTTTAATGTGCACTTCTTGGTTATGTGCATTTGATGATTGTTGCTTATCCATTTAAGTGTGTAAGGATTATGATGTATCTGTGTTTTTAATCCAAAATTCTTAACCAATTCCTCTGAAATTAAGTTAGATTGAGATCCACTATCTATTAATCTATCAACCTTAGTGTGTCACATGATGACCCTTATGTGAAACAAGTTACTTCTATAATCAAATCCTTCACCAATTTTACCTGTCATACCAACCAATGAGACTTTAGATTCATCACTTGAATCTGATCCCAAGTTTGTGGGTTGTGTTGTTGCTGCAACTGTTTGCCTCCCTTTATTTTCCTTGAACCACTTTGATCTCTTCTCGGGATGCAATTTACAACATCGGTCCTCATCATGCCCCTCTTTCTTACAATGCTTGCAAGAGGGATTCTCTTCCTTTCTCACCATTGAATTTTCCTTCTTTCCATGCCACTTCCTTTTGTCCTCTTTCCTTGAAGACAATTCCCCTGATACACCAACACTTGTTTTCCCTGCTTCAATGTATGTCGCTTGAACAAAAACCTCATCAATATTAGTTAGTCCTAACATGAATACAATCTTTCGAATATGTGCAGGTAAACCTCATATATACTCCATAAGAGTTTCTTGGGTATGTAAAGGGATATCTAACATCAATGCCATTTTACGAAATCCATCTGTGTATTCTTGCATTGTTTGTCCTTTTCTTAGTTTTAAAGCTTACCATTCAATTAATGCTTTATCTTTATAACCCAAAGGATAGAATTTCTTTCTAAGTGTAGAAATAAAACTTTGACATGATGGAAATACATTACCCACTTGTTTCATGCCATTTTGCAACTTTCTTTTCCGTGATATGAGTGTTGTGCCTACAAGTCTTAATGATTCCAATTTGATTTGAGTGGCTTCATACTTGATTTGTTGCACACTGCAATAAAACTCCATCTGCATGACCCAATTGTCAAGTCTCTTTGCATTAACTCTACCATCATACATGGGTAATTCAAATTTAACATCAATTTTTAATAAAGGCATTTCATTCTTATGTTTATGGACATGTTTCTTTGTGGTGCTTTTAGAACTTGAACTTTAAGAAGAAGGAGAAGAAGGAGGTGAAGATGGAGGTGAAGGAGGAATTTGAGGGGCATCCTCTCCTTCTTCACTTTTTCCCTTGGAAGATTCACCAAGAACTGGTCTCTTTTGTTTCAAGTAATCCTCATACAAAACCTTCATCATCTTTTACATGGCAAAGAAATTTTTTCAAAACTCTTTCTCATCCTGAGAAAGTCCCTCTTTCGATGTCATATTCTCTCTTTGAGAAGTTATCTTTCTCAATCAAATCAATGGATTATCTTCAACAAGATCACCTTCACCACAATATATCTTTTTCCTGGTTAACATGAAAAAATCAAATCCAAACGTCAACTAGCTTTGATACCACTTGATCCGAAAATATATTTTACATGATGATGGTTGATTTATTATGCATTTGTTTATTAACCAATTAGGAAGATAAATGAAAAGGGAAGAAGTATAGAAGAAACATCACAACCATATAAACATGTACATATATAAAATGAAGCATAAACAACATTAAACCATAAACACCAGTGTGATAATGGAGTTCAGAAATCTCGCCTACGTCTCCAGGCCTTTGTCTCAATGAGTGAGGATTTCTTATTTATTTTAAAATATTAAAAATTACATCATAGAAGTTCCAAAAGGTCACAAAATTGATCTGGTCTTGTTCTACCAAATCTTGAAAACCCAACAAAATAAACGACACTAAAAATGGATGATCGGAGCTCCCAGAAATGTCCCGCAAAGGTGCACTCCTCAACAGCTTCCCTACATAAAAATGGATTTGGATTGGAAAATATTCAGCATAAACCTTCTTTGAATGTCCTCTCATGGCCTCAATAAGGACTGGTTTATATAGATCTGAAGTTGGTAACCATATCCCAACTTCCCCCCAAGATCTAGCCTAAAAAAGGGCCCAATATCCCCCCAAAAGGGCCAAAATCTCCAAAAATGTTGAATAAAATCACAAAAATCACTATAATATAGTTCATAACCCACTTTGAAAATATATTGGGGTGCAGCCCCTTTTCTGCTGGCCCCTGGTCGTATGGAAGGTGTCCATGTGGCCAGGCGCTAACAGTTGGCACGCTAGCCCCTTACCTCTCGGGCCCTGGTCACACTACCTGCCATACATCCAAAAATTAAGGCTCCATGTTATACATAGTGGTTAGACACTCGGGGAATAGCCCAAGGTTTATCCCCTTGGTCAGCGGGCTAGCGCAATCAACTGGGGATAAACTTAGTCATCCACACCAACACTAACTTGGAGTCTGTGTCGTATGGGAGTGGTTGTATGTTTGTCGCAGAAACCAGGAGCTGAAACCACATTACACGTGCCATAATACAATACATACACACAGTCTCTTGGTAAGGTCTTATGGGTGTGCCGAGGGCTGGGGCTAGGACTCAACCCATACCTGTGTCTGAATATGCTAGCATTCAAAATTTTATAGAAAGTTTGTGCTATAGTTGTTAAGTGACTCCGGTAGGCAGGCTAGTAGCCCAACCTACATAAAGATTTGGTGCCCATGAAGTCCACGGTTCGAACCCCATAACTCCAGCATTTTTCCAAACACTTGAGCCAATGAATGGGTGCCACATAGAAGCCCATGTATGGGCCACATGGAACCATGCCATTTGTTGAAGACAATGACATGTGTCAAACTCCCATTGGTCCACCTGTCTACTAAGTTGTCAACCACTGTACCTGCCATGTTTCTACCACATCATCCATATGAGCGTGCCACGTGTCACCACTACAAGGGTGACACATGTCACTCCTTGATTGGCCCAACCGTACTAACACATCATCCATTCATACGCCCAGTCATCCTACCATGTTAGTTGTTTGGAACCTGCCACATCAGCGCCAAGTGTGCCTACCACGTCAAATGTACAATCATACGACCTGTACATTCAGTTGCCACATGACACTGTACGAACTGCATAGTCATCATTTTTTTCCTGTTTGTCCAGATGAACAGATCTCCATGTCTAGAGAATAATATGTTTGTTTGAGCCCGTTCAAGCTATGTTGGGTTTGTATCGATAAGGCCTACACACATGTCCATTTTAAATCCATTCTGAGAACTTCAATTTTTAGGCCTTTATGAGCCCCATCAAGCTCCTAGATCCAAATCTGGATCATTCATGTTTGATATGTAATACTTGAGGATAGTAGCTTAGGAAGGTTTTAAATCTTTATGGAAACTCCTTGCGAGGGTGTTGAATCTATCATTGAAATCCCTTGTACTTTCCCCTAAATTTCTCTTGTAGTTGTAGAATTGATCGTAAAGTGACTCGTAACCTTTGTTCTTTCCAAATATTTTGTTAAAACGTTCTCAAAAGAGGTCCCAATTCATGATTTTTCCTGGGAGAATACTATCATATCATTCCTTGGAATTTCCAAAAAAAGTGTGAGAGAATATTCTCATTGGGATATATTCATGTTGGTCATAAGGTTCCAGAGAACGAAGGAATAAATTTAAATTATCTTCAGTTGTAATGAGATCTTCTCTTGAAAATATGGGGAACTAATCTTTGAAATCCTTCAGGCGTTTCTGAGGAGATCCAGAGATCTTTGTCATGTCCAAAGGTTTGTGCACATATTTGGCACATGGGCTCCATGTATCACTTGGCGAGGTGGGAACGGGTGAGAGTGGAGGTGTGGAGGTAGTAGGTGAGGATGGAGGGATAAGAGAAGTAGATGGAAAATCATGAGAAGTTGGGGACAACGAAGGACTAGATATTTTGGGTGAAGGCTTATGACTTTTATAAGTTTTCTTTGGGGTAGAGTAATGCCCCCTTTAGGTACTTCCCATAATGGAGTCACTAGATAAGATTTAGGGAAAGCTTATCAAAGGTGGAAGGGGAATGTTCCTTAGGTGGAATCGTTAAGAAAGCTAGGGTAAAGTATTTGGGGTAGATTGCCAAAGTATCATTATGGTTCGTAAGAGGATTCAAAACCTTCCCCAAAAACAACATCAAAATGTTATCGCACAAGTTGTAGGTTGAGAAAATCCCAAACCAAACCACAAAATGATAACAACTAAGAGAGAACCTACCCACTGTCACCTTAGATATGTGTTCCCGTCACTTTAAAGGTAAAGTGATTACCTCAAGTGGGGAATCCCACTGATTCTAGGGGGGAATGAGATGGGAAGTGTTATGTATGAATTAATTTCCCCTATATTTCAAGTTTCTATGTGTGGATAAGGGCTTGAGTAAGGTCTTGGTGGTAGCTAAGGGCTTCCAAGAAGTAGTAGACCTTGCAAATGTCGATTGTACCTACCCGAGACACAAGGAAAACAATGATACAAGAGCAAGTATGTGATTGAAAAGAAATTTAATTTTTATGTACCTAATTGAAACAATTAGTGACAGTATATATCATAAATAAAAATGATAATGAATGCTGCAAAATATGTTGTTAAAAGTCTAGTTGAAAGAGCATGAGATGAACTAGAAACAACTAGATCAAAGCAAGCAAGATAGCATTAGAATTTAGCAATGAAAGAATGTTGTAATAAAAAGTGTTTGCAGAAACATTTTTCAGCCTTATGGCTGTAGAAATTGTTTTTTTACAAAAGTAAATTCAACCACCAAAACTCACAAAGAATCCACCCAAAAGTTGCGCTATACCAAGTAGATAAAAGTGGCAAACTCTTAGCTAATTCTGATGGTTGAAAAGAAAGTTATGAGTGAAATACAGTTAGGTTTTCTGCAGACCTAATGGCTGAAGATGAAATTTTATAACAACAGAAATCAATACCCCTTTAGAGGGGAAACCCTAGTGGCTAACAGGTGCTCTAGGCACAAGGAACAAAACTCAGATTGCAGAAAGTTGAAATGACCGAAAATCGTGTTTCCCAATGCAACTATTTTATTTCTTCAATTCAAAAAGTAAATGATTAGTTCCTTGAATATTGGGTTATGGAGTCAAAGAGTGAGTTAACTATACTACTTCCTCTGGGGTGTAAAACCTCTTACTCCCCAAGGCAAGTAAAGCTAACTAGGAAAAGTGCTAGAAGGGTGTAATCCCTTTTTCTTCTCCTAGCACTTCCTTAAGTAAAAGATTATTTCCAAGACAAAAGTGATGAGATTAGTGGGTTTGTATGCACTTATACTCCCCAAGAAGTTCAACTAGTTAACCTTGAAATAACCTTGCAACCAAGTAAAAGAGACAATAACAAGATGAAACACTTCAACTAGAGCAAGAATCAACAAGATAAACTTCTACTTTAACAAGAGTTATCCACCAATATGCAAGAGAAATGCTCCATAGGAGGTAGCGTACCACTTCCTTTCACCAGTATAAAATTAAAACATGACAAAATGCAAGAGAGAGAAAGAAAATCCCCAAGGTTAGTGAAAATTCCAGCCAAGTACTTCTCACAATGGGAGAGTTATGCTATGAAATGAGATTCACATGATCTCTATTTATACAAAAGTATTAAAACATATTTTGTCCACTTAGAAAGGGTAAAACATAAGATAATGGGTCAACAACCCTTATCTTACCCCTTAAACCAAATAATAGTATTTAATTTTCACTTTAACACATTAGAAACCCTGAAAGTAAGATGATGTCACCCCTTTAGGGGACGTTTTGACACTTTTCCAAATTGTTGGAGAAGAATAAAGAGGTTGTTGGGGATCCTTGAGCCTCCTCTTCATGTGCTAGGGTAAATCCATGTCTCCTCAAGTCAAAATATGCCAAGTGTCAATGTGCAATAACTCCATCACCATCAAACCCCCTTAAGCATGACGTCAAGCCTCAAAATGTGACATTTTGCCTCTCCTAGGAAAATTGTTTGGGTAATAAGGGTTGGTTAAGATCCTCCATGATGTCATGTAAGCCTCCAAAGGCATGTCTCTGTGATCCGGTGTGCAGATCTACAACATCAAATATGTGGGCTATTTTCCCCATGGAATCCCAAGCTAGGATTGTTCTCCCAAAACTAGTCACCAAGCAAGGTCCTGCAAAAAAAAGGAGTTACACCCTCCAAAGATCTTAAGTCAAAGATATCATGACAAGTTTAAACCACATATAATAAGAAAGGAACCTAAATATGTGCATAAAAAATACCTCATAAAATTAAACAAATTCTCCAAGACCCTATACAATTGACCAAGTTTAGGTATGGGAGGGGTGTCATAAAAGTAGTATTGGGTAGACCAAAACCCTCATAGCAGGGAATGATTCGAAGGATGGACTTTCAAGTTTATGTAGTGGATGATGAGGTGGAAATGGGTTTATACTTCATATTTCAATGAGTTTCATGACATACAAGGGCTCATACTGTTTCATTTATGGGTGCCTTTGTAGGGGGTGTGTTGCACCTTCTTCCTCAATGCAACCTTTTTCCAAGCCCATTTATTTCCATTTATTAATTAATCAAATATCCAAACATGCGTTCACTCTCAATACTGAATCAATTAGCTTGGGAGGTAGTAACACAGTGTCAATTTAATAAAGAGGACCACAAAGTGCCATAGGGATAACCATGTAAAGAGTTGTAACTCACTTTTGTTAGTCTTCTATTCAAGTGGGATATTTATTTTGTGTTTGATATTGTCTTCAATTATTTCAAGAGAAGAAGCTCATCTTTCTCAAGACTTGATTAGGTGCGCATATAGAAGGTTTATATTTTAGGCTCTTATATTTTTCGAGCAACCACCCCCCTAGGCCTTTATCCCCTTCTTCCCATGAAATCAGATACATGCCCTTCTTGGGTCACTAAAGTCAAAGGGCCTAGAAGAGGTCAAAATTATGGGAATGTAATGAGCGTAAAGTGGTATGTATGGTCGAGAATGGTACAACAACCCCTCAAGGGACCCCCAGTCACAAACCTTCCCCAAAAGTTGGCCACTTACTAGGAAATCTATGACACTCACTAAGGTGAAGCATGGTCAAAATCATAATGTCCAAGAAGGTGTTCTATAATCAAAAGCATCTTAAATACAACATGTTTAAACACCTCAAATATTAGGGTGATTACCTACCACAATTCCTTACTTGTACAAGGAGCAAGACCCATCCACCTTCCAGAAGCTAGTTGGTGTGGTGGATGTGCTCACAATGGATCAAAATGTGGTGATAGAGTAGGATTTTGTATGTGCAAGTGGACATTGTTAGTCAAGTGGTCTCTCAACACTCCATATATGCAACCTGAGGGCCTTGAGACATCATCTCCTTAGTTATCCCACAAAATGCGGATAAGAAGCACATTCACATGTGTATGCCAGTTGTAATGGGGATAGTCTCATATGTACATGGGTTACGGAAGGGACAGTCGCATACATCCCTACAGATTTTTTGGGAAGGATAAGGTTCATACAGGATGATAGGTGATGTCAATAGGTCATATAGGTGGTCTACAACATATTTGTGGGCACAAAATATTTCCAGGATATTTTTTGAGGTTTGGTTTTTTTTTATTTATATAGTTATTGGAGAACAAGGTTGTTCTGATATTTTGGTGAACTTGTATTGACTGAGAAGATGGGTGTTTCCCTCAGATTTGGAAATATTTGTATTGGTTGGGAGGGCTGGTCTTGCCCTTAGGATTTCTGAATTTGATAAGGTTACAAGGACATAAATATTTTGTTTTATATGTGTTGATGATTCATCTCTTATATTTTGTTTTTTTCAATGCATATAATTTCAATCAATAATTTTCTGTGTAAAATTGTTTAGTGACCTAGGGTTTTACTATTAGATCACTAGGAAGCAATTTTCAGATATGAAAATTAGTCACATAGAGTTGCATGTGAAAATTGAAATGGTATCAGAACTTGGGATTTGAAGAGAAGGGGATTATCTTTGAGACACATAGTTGCTACAATTGGTTGTAGATTTCTTGTTTTGTTCTCGACAGGTCAAGATGGTGAACACATTGAAGCTTGAGGATGGGTTGGAAGGGGAAACAAACTTTTGGGATTGGAAGGCTAGGGTTCTTCTCTTTTTGGAGGAGAATGACCTCAAAGAGTATGTTTGAGATGTGGTCCCTAGCCCAATTGATCCAGTAGATTTGTCATTCCACAAGAAGAGGGAAGTGAAGGTCAAGCGAGTGTTGCTAGAAGCTGTGAATGATCACTCGATCCCTCACATTTCTAAGAAGACACCTGCCAAGGAGATGTATTATTCTTTGGTAGGTCTATAACAGAATGGGAATACATGAAATAAGTTGCATTTGAAGAATCCTCTTCAAGTTGTCAGGATGTCGAGTGAGGACACAATTGTGAACTATCTTATCAATATTACATAGATCCAATATCAATTTGTGGCCATCGGTGATAAGGTGGAGGATTCTAAGCTGGTGAATGTGGCGTTGAGAGTTATTTCCAGGTCTTGGGAACCATTTGTGAAGGCGATGTTTACATGAGACACGTTACCATAAATTGATAAATTATGGATTGATTGTATCCAAGAGGAGGCTCGTTTAGTGTCCAGGTATGATATGGATGGTATGGTGAATATTAGTAGTGATGAGAACCAGGCCCTTGAACCCCGCACTAGGAAGGGAAAAAGAGGTTCTCTAGGTATAATAAGTTCCCCAGGAAGAATGCATTCTCCTGAGAGAGAAGCATCTCTAGAACCAAGGTGAAAGAAGCATCTTAGAAAGATCATATGTTTTAAGTGTCATGACCTTAGGTACTATGCTTAATAGTCTACACATAGGAGGGGAAGTGAAAGAAGGAAATAAGAATCAACAACATATGTTGATGAGGCTGCAAATATGTTCCAGAGGGATATCTTATTGGTCTCCACCATTTCAGGTACATTTCCCAACAGGGGAACTTGGTTGCTGGATAGAGTAGAAGTGGTAAGGTAGGTGGATCCACCAAAAAAACAAGTACAAAGGGAGTAGGAAGATATACCAGTGGTGAGGAAGGTGGCCCCACTAGTAGCATAGGTTCAGAGGGAGTAGGTAGCTCCACCAGTGATGAGGCAGGCAACCCCACCAGTAGTGTCAGCTCATAGGGAGCCAAAATTCAAATGGAGAGAACTCTCAATATCCAGTAGGGAGGAGAAACCTCTTAGGACAATTAAGAGGAGATTAGACTTCAAAGGATATCAATAGGTTTAGAGGGAATAAGTGGCTCCGAATATTGTACAAACTCATAGGGATTCAGATTTCATAGGGAGCATGCAGACTTAGAGGGAGTATGATCTTAGAGATATTCAATTGTCTCAAAGGGATATTGAACCATTTATAGGGAGTTCCCCCTTAGGTTCAGGTGGGAGAGAGACATATTCCAAGACTGACATGAAGATATCATGGGTTGAGAAGGCCAGAAAGGAGGTTCAGAGGAAGGAGGCTTCTAGTAGTTTTTTTCCCTCCATGGAGGATTCAATTGTTTCAACAGGTTTTGCTACAGTGACAGAGGAGGTAAACAATCGGGAAGAGATGAGATTAGGATTTTCTTTAGTCGCAAAGATACCAACCAATGAGGAATATTGGACAATAGGATTTTCTTCAGTGACTGAGGATGCAACAAATCAGGAGGACTGGATAGTAGGGTATGTTTTCTAATTTCATATATCTATGCCTTGCATTCATCCCTTATAATGGACGACCTAGATGAAATATGAATCTTCGGGACTTCGGGGGTTCCTCCACTCCAAACTTCCTCCAAAGAGCTAACCCATTAGAGTACATGATCTGCTAACATGCGTCCTCGGATTTTGGAGGACCACAATTCACTCTGGACTTATGTACTTTGGGGGTCCCAACTTATCCACATGTGTAATCCTATGAATATGAGAAGTCCAAAGGACTCTGACGATTAACCTCATGCATATCCTCCTAATCCAATGGTTTTCTTTTCTCCTGCAACCTCCGAAATGTATCTTAACCGTATATCTTCAATCTTTTATAACTCCTCCTTTAAACTTGATCAACAACTTCTCTGAAAGCACAAAGTCTTAGAGACTTACAAGGTTAAACCCCATGCTACTTCTCTAGATATGAGGGCGAAAAAAGACCCTGTATCCTCCCGAAAAAATATCCATCATTCAACTTTTAAACAATGAATCCTCTCCTCCTTGAATATTCTTACTACTATCCTTCCTGAGATTGACTGCAAGAGATAAAAAAATATCAGGCACCCTCTTGTGTGCTTTTCTGGCACTTTAAAAATATTGACTTAGAAATTTTCCAAGTCCCTCCTGCAAAAATATTGTGCTCATTATCTCTCATGAGCTTTGTTACTTGAGGTATTTTATATCTCTAGCGCACTCCTTGTGTCCATGGAACTTCTGATAAATTTTGGACTTAGATATTTTTGAGAAAATGTCTTCCACCTTTGTGTCCTCCTCCAAACCCTGGAGGAACTTCATTGACTCTAAATGAAGATCCGTCCAACCTATTGGTAAGAGAATCCAAGGAGAAACATTGCTTGGTGGTGTGAGTGGGAAAACCATAGAATTTACAGTAAATCATATTCAGAATAGGTGAATACTTTTGTAGGATTCGACAATGCCAAGGGGAGTGACCATGGCTTTGACAGATTTTTCAATATTCCCCACTATGTTCTCCTTGATGATTTGGGAAAGTGTGATACTGCACAGAACCATGAAATGGTTTTTTATTGGAAACTTCCCCTCTCGATGGTACTAATGGAAAATATGTCATCAGGTGTTGAGAGGGTCATGTGTCCCTCAGTCATGCACAATCGATACACCATACCCATGGTCGACCTGATCTAGGGAGGATCAACTCTTGAATATTGTCAGTTAATGTAAAATTTTGGCCTTGCATCTATGCAATATGAGTGTCTTCTGTTGGTCTCATAAACCTTAAGCATCCTCGTTAGCCATCCATTCTTCGATTTTCATCACATTTTATAAGGCTTCCCCTAATGTAGTTATTGTTTTCTAGGTTAATGGTATTTGGGTCAATGATAAAAGTCCCTATATAAATCATTCTCATTGGTGGTATTCATGGATGGGGTTTTCCAATTTCCCTGTTGCATCCTTAAATCTTTGGTTATACTCCCAAGAAGACTCACCATCTCTCTGTTTAATCTCCCACAACTTAGAGAGAGCATGTTTCTCTGACTAGCGTAAGAGAAATTATGCTATGAATTTTTTTTTGACTTGAGGAAGAGTGAAATCATGTCCTTTAGATTTTCCTGGTTCAATTGATTTCATATACCATTTTATAGAACAACCTGTCAAGGTGGTTTCAAAATAGACTATATTGTTAGCATCTAGAGTTCCATGAGACCTACAGATGGCCTCACATAGGAACCGTTGTTTTTCAACATCCTCATCCCCTTTACCCCAAAATTATGAGTATCGGGTGAGGGATCCTGCATGTTGAGTTTCCATCGGAGAACTTGGGGATCCTATCAAAACAAATCCTGGTTGTGAAATAACTAAAGTACTTGCCACACTACTATTACTACTACTGCTTGGACTTACTGGAATAGAAGGGTTAGACACAACATAAATTGCATAAAGATTAATTTGAGAGATTACCAAATTTGTAGATGACACTGGGGGAGTAAGGAACTTGGTCCTAGGTCCTTTACTGACAATACATAGTTCGCGTGATATTGCAAGATTCCTTCTACTTCGTAGTGTAGTCCTGTAACTTTTGGTGTTATGAGATTTGATTCTCTCGTAACTCCTGAGGTCTCAGTTGAGAAACTTTCTCCAGATGAAACACATGTTCTCTCTACTTCATACAGTTCCCCTAAGGTTCCCACCTCTTTTCTTCTTCCTGCAGAACATTCACTACTCTCACCAAATATTTCCTTCAACCATCAGTTGACCATCCTTCCACATCTCTACAACTCTCACAACCTTTATAATTCGTTATTCCGACAACCATCACAGTCCATATCCTTCCGATATGGGCCATATCTCTTTATAACCTTTCTCATATGAATATACCACCTCTTTTCGTCAACCCCATCCCTCCTAATATCTCGTTCATTTCTTGTACTTTTCTCTTGCCAACCCCCAATCGCCTAAAAATCATTTTTTATTGTTTCATGACCCTACCTTAACCACCCCCCCAGGTGCATGGTTTTATGCTTCCATATCCACTGGAATAGGTAACATCCCCTCTTTCATAAGAAATTTTTTAATCCAAAGGGATATTTCCCACAACATTATTCCTTGGGATCCTTCTTTGAATATGGATTTTACTTTTGAAAAAGATGGGTGACTCTCAGTGAAAAATTCAATGATATATCCTTCTAATGTGGTATTTACCTAGAAATCCATAGCCCTAGAAATTTGATTATCTATCTGGTGAAGGGATGCTAAATACCCAAAATTCTAATCATAGGTTTTCTTGACTCGATCTTTGAATTCTTGTGCTTCTTGTAACTGGTCAAGCCACTGAAATACCTCTTCTGATAATCAAATCCATAAGATCTCATACTAGTATCTTGTTGGTTATGAGTTAAAGACAATGCTCAACCGTCACACTTTTGTGTCGTAGCTTAGCTTCTCACAGAATAAATTCATAATACCTTCTCCTCCACCAATACAAAATGTCAGACTTACAGATATGATGCGACATCGTCTAAAACTCACTAAAAATATTCATGTCTCAAAAATAGAACCATTTGTTGGTGCACAATTGAGGACCAAGGTTCTCATAGGTTACCAAAAAATATACCGTTGTAGTCTAGTAGCATTGTTATATTCAACCTTCCACAAGGGAAGGAGGTCTCACCCAAAGTGAAACCAATACTTATCTGTGATAAAGTGATTTAGTGAGGACACAAAACCATACCTAACACAATACAAGAAATATCCATACTTGAATGTAAAAAGATTATATCATTAGAAGTCTAAGCATGTATGTGCATTTGATAATCCATGTTGTGTGGCATAAAGATAAGTGCATACATCACATGAGCTTGTAAACAATATCACAACTAACAATTACATAGAGTAGGAAATATTGCACACCATAGAGATCAAATATCCATACACATAATGAAAACTTTTGGTGCCCAAATAATCCATCATGTTATTATCATATCACAAGATAGCATACATAGAGTATCTCTTCCACTTCATGATTTATACAACAGAATCAATAGTCAGATACCCACTACGAAATATTATACTTTTGTGCAAGCAGAGTTAATTCCCCATAGTTCATCACAATAATTTATCACAACAAAATCTATGACAGTAATGGAAATATCCTGATGACAAAAGAAGAATGACAAGGAATCTATCAACATTAGTCTAAAATATCTCAATAATAGCACAATATATCATAATTAACTCATCGACTTAACAACTAAGAAACCCATCCACTCGACAATTAGGAAACCATTTCCCATTACATATTCCCACATTTATGAATTTTCCTCGAGGTATTCGTGACTTCTTGAGTCTTCTATTATCTTTTCTTGATTCTACTTCTACTCTGCATATGCTTGAGGATTATATATATTTCCACTTGTTGGTCCAACTAGTACATGAAATATTTCTACTATTGGCATTCTTGTATTTATCTTTTCTTCGCTTCTAGCCTTCCACTTCCCTTCTACACTTTTCCTCAAAACTATGATACTTCCACAAAATTGAACATCCTCCAAAACGAAGGGCCTAACAACGCAAATGTGGGAAAATGCACTGTGAAAGAACAGAGTGGAGAGAATCATGGGTTTTTCTTTCTCAAAGACTTTCTATTTTGATTTTTTAGGATAAACATGTTTAAAGAGAACAATTTTATTCCAAGAACACCAAAATAAATTTTCTTTCCACTATCAAACATCTTCCAATTACACAATTTTTTCTACCAATTACACAAGAAGACACAAGTTTTCTTTTCACTGACAATTTTCTTCTAGTTAAATATTTTTTTCTACAAATACTTGAGTGTTATGGGAACATATCTCTACCCAACAAGAACATACACATTCCTAGAACGTTTGCACCCTAAAGAGTGCACATGTTCTAGGAACACATGTGGTCTTTCTAGGCATGCATGAGCACCAATCAGACTCAAACTCATTTATTTCTAGTCACAAGAGAATGTGTGCTCTATTAATGTAATGGATATAGAAATTATTGTAGGCCAAACAACTATATGAATAAATATGTATAAGGGTTTGGGGACAACTAGGACCCAAGGGCTTAATATTGAAAGTGTTTTGAAGCATAGAGCAATGGTTAGAGCACCATGATGGAGGTGCAATGGTTGTGCCTTCAAAAAGAGGTATAGGCACAATGCACATAGGGATCATTTGTGGATGGGGTTAAGGGTCGAGTATAGTTTATTCCAGGCTTAGATGGAACTAGGGGGGTATATTCCATGGTCTAGGTCAAGCTCTGGTTCATGGTCTAGGTCTAGGTCATGGTTTAAGTCAAGATCTAGGTCATGGTCCAGGTCCTAGTCATGTTCATGGTCTTAGTATAGGTCTAGGTCATGGTMTAGGTCTAGATTTAGGTCTATCTCATGGTCATCACCATGGTCATMGTATAGGTATAGGTCATGKTCATAGTATAGGTCTAGGTCATCGTGTATATCTAGGTCTAAGTCTTGTCTAGGTCATCGTCTATGTCTAGGTCTAGGTCTAGGTCTTTCCATGTCTAGGTCAAGACCATTTCTTACCTTGTGATGTACAAAAATTGCTATAGTMTGTGAGAGTGTGAGAGGGAGAGGGAGGAAGACATAGATGTGTGGTAGAGAGAGTGTGTATGAGAGTGTGAGAGGCATAGAGAGGAAGATAGAGAGGTGGGTGGAGAGAGAGGAAGACATAGAGGGGTGTGGAGAGAGAGAAAGACAGAGAGTGTGAGAGGGGGTGAGAGGAATATAGAGAGAGTGTATGAGAGTGAGGGAGAGGGAGTGATGCAGGAGCATAGCCATCAACATTAAAGAATCAAGGTGGAGGACAACTCATCACCCAGTGCGTGGATTTGAATTTTTTTTTTAATTCCAAGGAGGAGCAGGTCTTTTTGTTTTTAAAAGATTATAATTTAAAGATGTTAAATATTTTGAGGCAAGAGCCATCACATAAGGCTACCAAGGATTGTAATCGTTTTAATTAGAAGATAAGGTTGTACAGATACTGAGCATCAACTCATATCTGAATGTAATTTCCATTCAATGTAATAGTCCTTAGAGATGAATGAATTAACTCTGATAGGATAGATCTAAGGTAGTTTGGAGGGAAGGCTCAAGAAGACCCTCCTTATATAAATATATGTATTATATGCCCAAATGAGGCTACTGAATATGCTAGTTGTTGTTGAATCTTGTTATTATTTATGTTGAGAGAGTTGTTGAAGCTTATGAAGAGTTGCAGAGAGTTGTATGAGTCCATGTACATATTTTGTTGAATGAATACAAGAAGAGAGGTTTTATTCCAATTGTATGGTGTTGTGCTCATAGGAATTATTTAAGTACATGTGATGTTTCTTTATGTTCTTTGTGTGTTATTTGTTTATGTATCTTTTATGCATGAATATTTTTTTCATGGTTAAGTGTGGAAACCTTTGATGTTTCTTTAAGTTTCATTTGTCATAATTCTAAGATTTGTGGTGCAAGGAGTGTAGAGTGCCTGCAACGAGTGTGTAGGCTGAGTCGAGATAGACTCAAAATATTAGAAGAGATAATGTCAATTTCCAGTGGAAGTGCACGGAGTGAAAAATTGTTTAGTTGAAGTGCAGAGAGGGCACAATTGTTCATATGAGAGCAAATATTTGAGAATACATGTCCAAGGAGTGCATCGATCCAACACTTTCTTTAAGTGTTGAAGACGTTTCAGAAGGGATGAATGCAAGGCATGCGTAAGAGAGATTTTCTCAGAAATCTCTAAGTACAGAATTTATCAGAAGTTACAGGGCCTCAAGGAGTGTGCTAGAGGTCCGAAATACCTCAAGGAATAAATATCAGGAGAGATAATGAGCACAAGATTTCCATAGGAGGTACTTAGAAAATTTCTAAATCAAGAGTTTTAAAGTTCCATAGAAGAGCACAAGAGGGCACCTTAGATTTTTTTTATCTCTTGCAGTCAAGCTCAAGAAGGATAACACTCAAAATATTCAAGGAGGGGAATATTTGTTGTTTAAAATTTGAATGGTGGATATCTATTTGGGAGGATCCAGGGTCATTTTTCACCCTCAGATCTAGAGAAGTAGCATGGGGTTTAACCCTGGAAGTATCTAAGACTTCACGCGTTTGGAGAAGTCGTTGATCAAGTTTAAAGGAGGAGTTATCAAAGATCAAAGATCTATGTTTAAGATACATTCAGGAGGTTACAGGAGAGAAAACAACCGTTGGATTAGGAGGAGCTGCACAAGGTTTAATTGGTAGAGTCCTTTAGACTTTGCGTATTCATAGGATTCGACATGTGGAGAAGTTGGGACCCCCAAAGTCCTGAAGGCCGTAGTGAATTGTGGTCATCCAAAATCTGAAGACACATGTCAACATATCGTGTACTCTGGTGAGTTAGTGCTTTGGAGGAAGTTTGGAGTGGAGGAACCCTTGAAGTTGCGAAGACCCAGAGTTCATCTGGTCCATCCATCAAAAAAGGACACATGTCAACAGATGAGGAGATTTAAAGGCTAAGTACTATAGAAGAATAGTGGGAAGAAGAGGTTGATCTCTCTGGATTCCTGAAGTCTAGAGTATATATGGAGTATATATATATGGAGTATATATGGAGTCTAGAGTATATATGGAGTATATATATAGCAGATCCAGAGTTCCATAGGTTCAATGCTCTGGAGAAAACGTAGTGTAGTGTTGTGGAGACTCGTGGAGGCCCGAAGCCCTGTAGTGAATATCAACTGTCCATTGGAGAGGACACGTGGTGCAAGATCCTAGAGTTTGGGGACTTGACACTTCAAAAAATTTGCATCATTGTGTAGACAGGAAGGAAATCAAGGAAGTCTCGGAGGGCATCCTAGTCGTTGATCAACTAGAAGACACATGGAGGCAGGAGAACTTGTTCGACATTTCATCGTCAAGAGAAATAAAGTGCCTTGTTGTTTGAAGACCAAATAAAATCATCAAAGCCCGAAGGGAATTGATCTGGACTGTCCATTAGTCAAATCATTGTGGACCATCGATCTAAGATTCAGTGTAAGTTCTTTTTAGCGATCCCGAATAGTTGTGGAAAAGGGTGTTGTGAAGAAATTGCCAAAGCCCGAAGATATAATCCGATTTGTCGATCTCAGTGTTCCTAGTGGATCATCAATCTAGCCTCCTAGTGTTTGGAAGTTTAGGGAATATATGTTAAGAGATAATAGGGATAAGAAGTCATGAATTCCCAAATCTCAGTGTCCTTTATTAGTGCTCAGGGACTCTCGAAATGAAAATTTGCATTCAAGAAGATTTTTTTTTTGGACCTGTGTATTGATATTTTGGGCTTAGAGGGAGCCTGTGAGCTAATTTCAGCTCCTGCCTAGAACAATACCAGACCGGGAGGTCATGTGGACCCTGTGATAGGGTGGGGTCTGCATCAAGTAGTATCAGAGCCATAATTAAGCTCCGTGTGGATAAAATTTGGAACCATGCCACCAAGAAGATGCAGGGATAGACTTGTAGCAAATCCATCCATGGAATAATAAATGAGGCAACTCCATGCAAGATTATATGTCATGGAGACAATGCAGAGAAGAAGACCTGATGTTGGTGATGCCAATGAAGTTGAGAGTGAAGATATGGAAGTTGAAGGAGCTATAGGAGAAGACGTTGCATAAGAATGCTTGTTGAGAGTTGTTGCAAGAATGGGAGCCATAGAAAAAATGGAACTCCCAATGTTTGAAGGAAACTTGGATGTTGAAGAGTTGTTGTATTGGATAAGAGCCTTAGATAAGTACTTTGATTATGAAGATATCGAAGATGAAAAGAAGGTGAATAATTTTGTTACCAGACTAAAGGGACATGCAACGTTATGGTGGGATGAACTACAAGCCAACAAAAGGAGCGAAGGTAAGGAAAATATCAAAAATTGGGATAGGATGGTAGCTAAATTGAAAGCTAAGTTCATACCCAAAGACTGTCATATCAATATGTTCAGGAGATTGCAGAACTTGAGACATAAGGGTTTTTCAGTGAAGGAATACACAAAGGATTTTTATAGATTGAACATCAGAGCAGGACATAGAGAGAGTGATGAGGAAAAGTTTTCCATGTATATTAATGGCCCGAGATATGAAATCCAAGAGGAAATCAGTATGATGACAATGAGAACGATGGAAGATGCTTATCAGTGAGCACTAAAAGCAGAGGAGAAGTTGGCCATAAAACAAAGCCAGTGAAATAGAGGAAAATGTCCAAGCAGAGGCAAGGGAAATGTCTGAGTGAAGTTCCAAAAACCCAAACTTGAAGCTGGAAAGTCTCACAATCATACAGAAAGAAGAGGAATTTCTAGAGGTGGACAACATGGTGGAAGAAAATCTTTTTCTTGAGGAAGAGGAAGAAGTAGAGGAGGAGAAATGAGATTCTATGCCTATGGAAAGACATGGCATATGTCTTGGGAGTGTCCTGATAGGAATAAGAATGAAGGAGGTGGAGAAGCTCACATTTTTGAAGCTCAAAGAAGGAATGTTGAGGAAAAAGCAACGAAAGATGGGAAATCCCTTATAATGAGGAAAATTCTCTTAAAGGTAGAGAAAGAAGAAAAAGATCCAATTCAGAGGAACATTTTGTTCAGGACTACTTGCAATACCAAAGACAAGGTATGAAAAGTGATCATAGATAGTGGGAGAACTAATAATTTGGTATCCACAGAAATGGTGGAAAAGTTGGAATTGTAGACAAATGCACATCTGAACCCGTACAAGGTATCGTGGTTGCAGAAGAGACACCAAGTCACGGTAAGTCGACAGTGCAATGTTGAATTCAAGATAGGAGGTTATAAAGATGAGATTCTGTGTGATGTAATACCCATGGAGGTTTTTCACGTTCTGTTGGGAACACCATGGAAATTTGACAGAAATGTCATACATGATGGGCGAAAAAATACTTACACCCTTGAGAAGAATGTCCATACACACATGTTACTTCCAATGGAGGATAAGAAAGTGAAGGAAGAAACTATCCCAAACATACTTCTCATGAGTGGGAAGGAAATCTTAAATGAAGTCAAGAAGGAACTGGGGATGTAGTTTTTTTGTGGTGAGAAAGACCAAAGTCATCCTTACAAGTAATTTTGTGGATGATATGCTTATGGAGATTCAGGAATTGTTGGATAATTTTGATGATATTGTGGTGGATAAATTACCTCATTCTTTGCCACCCATTAGGAGTATTAGTCATCACATTGACATTATTATAGGAGAAATTTTTCCAAATAAAGCATCATATAGGTTGACACCTCAAGAGAATGAAGAGGTCAAGAATCAAGTCCAAGATTTGTTGGATAAGGGTTTGGTCAAAGAAAGTTTGAGTCCATGTGTAGTACCAACTATGTTGAGTCCAAAGAAATATGGAGGATGGATAATGTGCACATATTATAGAGCCATAAACAAGATTACCATCAGGTATAAATTCTCTTTACATAGAATGGATGATTTGATGGATTGCTTGAGTGGAGAAACATTATTTTCCAAGATAGAATTGAAGAGTGGCTATCATCATATAAGAATGAGAGAAAGAGATGAATGGAAGACAACATTCAAGACAAATGAAGGGTTGTATGAATGGATTGTTATGCCATTTGGCTTAACAAATTCCCAAAGCACATTCATGAGATTGATGAATGAAGTACTCAAGGACTTAATAGGAAAGTTTGTAATTGTGTATTTGGATTATATACTAGTCTTCATTAAAACTGAAGAAGAGAACTTAAGGCACTTAACGTTAGTGATAAGGAGGTTGGAATAGGAGAATTTGTTGATAAATATGAACAAATGTTATTTCAGGAAGACATAACTCATATACTTGGGTTTTTCCATCTCTTCAAATAAGTTGAAGATGGATCCATAGAAGGTGAGAGAAATCAAAGAATAACCTTCTCCAAGAATCATATTTTAGGTGAGAACCTTCCATGGATTAGCAAGTTTTTACAGGAAATTCATCAGGAATTCCAGTGGCATTTGTGCACCTATAATGGACAATATAGAGAAAAAGCACAAGTCTTTTAATTGGATGAAGGAACCTGAAAAAAGATTTAGATTATTGAAGGAGAAGATAACATAATGACCTATTCTGGTTGTGCCAGATTTCAAGAAGATATTTCAAGTGATGTGTGATGCAAGTGGAGTACCTATTGGTGTAGTCTTGAGACAAGACAAAAAGTTTGTAGGTTATTTTAGTGACAAGTTGAATGACACTAAGAGAAAATATTCAATATATGATAAAGAGTTTTATGTTGTAATACAAGCTCTAAAAAAGTAGAGGCGTTATCTCATTCCAAAGGAGTTTGTCTTGTACAATGATAATCGGGCTTTACAATTCATAACCAGACAAGAGAAATTGAACCAAAGACATGTTAAATGGGTAGAATTCATGCATAATTTTACTTTTTTTTACTAAGCACATTAGTGGTAGCGCTAACAAAGTTGTTGATGCTTTGAGCAAGAGATGTCTAATTATGAAATAATTTCAAGTGGAGACCTCAGGGTTTGAACACCTTAAGGAAATGTATTGTGAATATATAGATTTCAAAGAGGCTTATGAAGCATGTGAGAACCCTTTTCTAAGGGACATAAGTCAGTGGATAGAGTATATAATTCAAGATGGATTTTTGTTCAAAGTAAGCCTATGTATTCCAAAATGCTCAATGAGAGACAACCTCTTGAAAGAAAAACACAATGGAGGATTGGCTAGACATTTCGACCATGATAAGACTTATGCACAGCTGAGTTCTTCATACCATTGGCCAGGTATGAGATCTGATGTGACGAAGTTTGTGGACGTATGTAGAGTTTGTCAGTATGAAAAGGGAAGCAATAAAACACTGGTATGTATCAGCCATTTCCTATTCAATATAGGCCATGGGATGTCATAAGCATGGATTTTGTGTTGGGATCACTAAGAACCCATAGGGGGAGTGATTACATATTTTTTGTGGTTGATAGATTTTCAAATATGGAACATTTAATATGATGGTAGAAAACCAATGATTCTACTCACATAGAAAATTTATTTTTCAAGGAAATTGTGATATTGCATGGTTTACCCAAGAGTATAGTTTCAGACAAAGATGCCAAGTTTGTAGAACACTTTTTGAGAACCCTATAGAAAAGGCTGGGGGAAAATTTTCCTTTTAGTTCATCATATCACCCTCATATAGATGGAGAGACTGAGGTGTTGAATCAAAGTTTAGGAAATTTGATGAGAAGTTTGGACACTGAACATCATAACCAATGGGATTAGATTATGCCCTAGATAGAGTTTGCTTATAATGATTCTCCAAAAAGAAGCACTGGAAAAATTCCATTTCAAATAGTGTATAGAATGAATCCAAGAGGAATTTCAGAGTTAATGGATTTGAAACATTATGATGAGTTCAAAAGTGCAGGAGAAGAAGACTTTTTTGCATATATGAAGAAGCTTCATGATCAGATAAAGAGATAGTTGTAGGAGAGAAATCAGAATTATAAAATCCAAGTTGATCAGAAAAGGAGAGATGTTCATTTCAAAGTTGGAAATTAAGTTTTAGCACACCTGAGGAAAGAGAGGTTCCCAAGGGGGACATAAAATGAATTGAATATGAAGAAAATAGGACCGTGTAATATCCTCAGAAAGTTTGATGCAAATGCATATGAGATTGAGCTTCCAGAGGATGTGGGAATATCACCCATATTCAATATTATAGACTTGTACCCTTACAGGATGAGTGATACAAAAGGATCACATGATCAGAAGGAGATTTAGTGGGAGAAGAAGATGCCAACAACAAAAAAAAAACATTTGGAGAAGATCATAGATCAGAGGATTGGTAAGAATACCAAGAGGAAGACTTATTTTGAGTACCTAGTGAAGTGGCAGGGTCACCCAACATAGGATGATAGTTGGGTTAATGAATTTGATATTCAAAAGCATGGAAAAATAGTGCAAGATCTCATGGATAGGATTCCATGAATTTTTTTTAGAGGAGTATGATGCAAGAGCATCACCATCAGCATTAAAGAAGCCAGGTGGAGGACAACTCAGCACCCAATGTGCAGATTTGAAGTTTTTTCTGAATTCCAAGGCGGAGTGCGTATTTTTGTTTTGAAAAGACTGTAAATTAAAGATGTTAAATATTTTGAGGCAAGATCCATTAGATAAGTCCACCAAGTATTGCAATCATTTTAATTAGAAGATAAGGTTGTACAGATACTAAGTATCGACTCATATTTGAATGCAATTTCCAGTCAATGTAATAGTCCTTAGTAGATGAATGAATTATCTATCATAGGATATCTCTAAGGTAGTCTGGAGGAAGGGCTCAAGAATCCCATCATTATATAAATATATGTATTGTATTCCCAAATGAGGCTGTTGAATATGCTAGTTGTTGTTTAATGTTATTATTATTATTGATGTTGAGAGAGTTGTTAATCCTTATGAAGATTTGTAGAGAGTTACATGAGTCCATGTGCATATTTTACTGAATGAATACAAGTAGAGACGTTTGATTTCAATTGTATAGTGTTGTGTTCATATGAGTTATTTGAGTACATGTGATGTTTCTTTATGTTATCTGTGTGTTATCTGTTTACATATATTTTATGCATGAATATATTTTTCATGGTTAATTATGAAAACCTTTGATGTTTCTATAAGTTTGATTTTTTTCTCTTCTGAGATTCCTGGTGCAAGCAGTGCATAATGCTCACAAGGAGTGCATAGGCTGAGTCAAGATAGACTCAGAAGATAAGAAGAGATAACCTGAATTTAGAGTGGAATTGAAAGGTGTGAATAGTTGTTTAGTTGAAGTGAAGAGAGGGCACAATTTTTCAGTGGAGAGAAAATATTTGAGAAGACCCGTGCAAGGATTTCTTCGGGCCAACACTTTCTTTAAGTTTTGAAGACGTTTTAGAAGGGATGAATGCAATGAGTGTGTAAGGGATATTTTCTCAGAAATATCTAAGTCCATAATTTCTGAGAAGTTCCAGGGATGCAAGGAGTGCGCCAAAGGTCTGAAATACCTCAAGGAACAAAGATCAGGAGAGATAACGAGCATGAGAGTTTCGCAGGAGGGAATTAGAAAATTTCCAAGTAACAAGTTTTAAAGTGCCAGAGAAGCACATACATACGCTAGTTGCATCACTACTTCCCACGTACGTGTGCTAGATGCACCATTACAGCCCGCATATACCCACAAAAGTTGCAAAAAATAAAAAGTTGCAAGGGAATACGGGCTTTTGGGTAGTTTCCTAACCAATTGACCGCCCATAGCCCGTCACCCAACCGAATAACTATATTTTTAGCATAAAAAATAAGGTGTTGGGGTCCCATTCCAAGGAGAAGCATGAAAGCAGTGAAACTCTGCCTATTTCATAATCCCCCCTTGCACCAAGAATTTGCAACCACATTATGAGTTTTGAGCCAGAATTCCCTATTCTTTCCATTTTTCCTCATCCATAAGCCTATGCCCATTTTGTTGAGAGAAGTGTGAGAGAAGAAAGATATGTGGAAATAGTTGTATCTTGGTGAAGAGGATCCTAGGAACGGGTTCGAGGAGCAATCGTCGATCTCATTTTGTAAGTGACTTTGTGAGATTAATATAAAGAAGTACTTTTGTCGTCTGACCATATGATGTGTTTAATCTATATGTTTGATTTACATTTTGTTATGACATATAAGAAACTAATTCATATATAGAATGCATGATCATAGTTTCTTGTTTGTCTTTTGGTGAATGCAGGTCAGCCTTGGGAGGAGACTTGCAGTCGAAAAGTGACCGAACGCATTGGGATTGACACCGGATGCGAAGTTTAAGGTAAGACTACCGGATCCCTATACTTTGTACTATATGCATGAATGTGGGGTGTTGTCTGAATAGTTGTTAAAAGTAGGAGACTTTAGACGATTATATCTGCCTGCACTTTAGAACCCTAGTGTAGTCCGTAGGGGGGTTTTCCCACTATAGAAAAATTGGCGACCATACTGGGGAACCTCTAGGGTTTTTAGGGGATTTTTTGTTTTGGGCATCTTTAATTGGTTTATTTACTGTTTCTTGACTTTCTATAAGTTTATGTGTCTTTAAGGGATTCTGGTCTTCCATACCAGTACTCCCTTCCTGGTTTTCTTGACTATTAATTTTTATTTTTAGAGAAGTCATAGAGGTGTACGTGGTATGCACTGGGTTTTCACGTGTACATACATGCCCTATATTTAGATGACCCACATACATACATAGGCTGCTGAAGTATCAGTTGCATGACTGTGTCAGGAAAATATTTTTTAAAGAAGAGGCAGTCATCATCTTCCCTGAATGAAGCCATATTGTTGGCCCTTGACCAAGTTGTGGGAGATACTTGGTCATATTTGACCATTTTTGGGACTTCAACGCCCTATCAAAGGAAGCACACAAGACAAAGCAGAGATCATGGGATATTAGTCCACTTTTGGGCCCTTTTTAGGGTTTGGGTTAACGTAATGGGAAAGGGATGTTAGCCTGTGGGTTTACCCATGCTTAGGCCCACTTTTGTATGTATAAATAGATGTCTAGGAAAGGTAGAAGAGATCTGATGGATTAGTGCTAGTAATTAGATATGCATGATCGGATGTGGATTGTAAATGCTCTGTGCATGATTGTAAGAGACTTGCAGAGATAAGTGCAAGTTGTTGTAGGAGGTTGTGAAAGACTTTGTGTTGAAGCACAAGGAAGAAGGATCTAGTGAGCTGCACAGATCTTTTATCCTGTGCGGAGTAAGGATTGTTGAGGCTCTGTGTTGTAACTACTTGACCAAGATAATAAAGAAGAAGAGTTGGTGGACGTAGCCCCAGGGTGGGGGTGAACCACGTAAATCTGTGTGTGATGCTTTGTGCTTTGATTCAATGTGTTTACTTCTTCTTCTGTTAAGCGCTTTGATATTTGTAGGAAGATATGATTATGCTTTGTTCTCCTAGATGTGTATGAATGTTAGATCTGATATGTATGAAGATTCTTAGTGTTGATGTACTCGATTTGATCTAGATTACTCTTGCTAAATTCTTGAATACTATAGATTAGTGTGAATGCTACGAAGATCTATCTTATAAGTGAAGTCGTTATTGAATGTATCTTGAGGAACGAATGGTGCTAAGTGCTCTAGTAAGCTATATAATCACATATATGTATCCCAGATAAGGTTGCAGACACCTGAGTCTTGCAACCACCCCTGCCTCTACCTCAGGTGAGACTTCATCTACTTCGCAGGTGTTGCTGAAAGGGACGGTAGTTAGAGATTTGTTGGTGCGATCTTATAGAATTGAACCTTGGGTCTGCCCCTATGCCAACAAATGGTTCCGTTGCCGGTACTGGAACTGTGATTGTTGGGAACTAAGAAAGAAAATATTTGTGCAAAGATTCAATCTAGAAACCGTGAAAGCTCTATGCATAGATCTGTTTCCCTAGTGCACAGTGTTATACTTAACCTATGAAGCTTTGTGCCAAGAAAGAAAGGTCATATCTGTAGAAAAGAGGTAAGATTTGTAAGATTTGTGCTCTGATAATGGTAAGAATAGTCAAAAGTTCTTAGATCTGGAAGCTTTGTGCTCTGCAAAAGTAAAAAAAGTGAAATTTTTTGAGTATGGATCTAGGTATGTTTGATAGATTCTGTCCTAGCTTGGAAACTAGGGCTTTGATAGATGAAAGAAATTTTGATATGAATAGATATGATAGATATGTTATAACTATGCATAGAAAGATTGTCTAGACTAACAGGTGGATGTAGGATCCTCGAAAGAAATTTTTGCAGGCTAGCTACAATAACCCTAGTGTGCAATACAAAAGAGGTTGGGGATCATTTAAAAGAAAGAGAGGATTAACCCTCTATTATAGTTGCAGAAGACTGGGACATGTTGCTAAGGAATGCCTTGGTGGAATACCTAGTTGTCTTTGCTGCAAAGATTTGGACCATGAAGTATTAGATTGCCCTTGAATGATTGCTAAAATTGAAGGCATGAATATGAAAGAAGAAAACCCTAAGGCAGATACAGAAATAACAGAACCCTAGAGAGAATCAGACAAGATGTTACTACAGATACAAGACACCTTGAATGATCACCGACATCTTATATTATCAGAGGTCTTTAACAAGAAAGAATGCATCAAAGTAAGAATAGGAGACTTCGACATTGATTATGTTCTAGATGAGGAAACATAAGTGAATGTTATGATAGAAAGAACTTGGGAAGCTATAGGGAGGCCTGTTATTACCCCTTCACTGAGTGGAATAGGGTTATTCAGAGGGAAACTAGTGAACCTATGTGGAAGGCTCAATCAGATATCTATGAATGCTAATGGAACTTCAACATAAGAAGATCTTGATATTAACAAATTTATTAAGGACAGGGGCCCGTTTACTATGTTACTTGGAAATCCTTGGATTGAAAGAGATCAAGCCAGAAAGAAGGAAGAAGAAAAAGTTTTAGAACAACAGAGACTAGAGTTAAAAGAATTCATGACCAGAAGGATCACACAGTTGATTGAAGAACATGAGAAACGATCGAAGCTATATCACACTAGGAACCCATATGTCAAAGTTATTAGAACACCAGAGGACTCACAAAAGACTAAAGTTTCTATCTCAGATAAAGAAGAGATGTTATACCTGAACTCTAAGAAAGAACCTCAGTAGTGTGAAGTAACTATATCCAAGGAAAATAAGAGCCAGAATGGGAAAAGAACTACTGAAACAAAGCTCACTGGAAAGAAATCTAGAAAGTTAAGTAAGAAGAAGGCAAAGATTAAAAAGTTGTAGGATATTCCAGATAGAACATCGCAGAAAGAAATCTTGCAGAATGGGATCTTTGCCGAGATATTAGAATAGTGACCTATGGCACTTCGTCATGATGAAGTGATATAGCCGTTGGACCGATATACCCATTCGACTTCCTCCCCAAACGAATAGAAAAGCATTAAAGGATCATCACTAGACCATTGGACCGCACCATAAAGGATAGATCAACGTTAATCGAAGCTTCATGCCCATTGCAGGCAGACCGTTTCCAAATTTCTTATTTAGTTCATCCCACCATGCATGAAGAAATTTTTTTCCAATTGATAATTAGAAGCCTACTGAATAATAGTTGTATACAGTGGTCATTGTGATCTGGTTGGTCATCCTAGTACAGTATCTGAGATCATTGTGAACCCCGACTGATTTTTCTTTTCGAGTGCGTATGTCTAAAGAATTTACCACAGCCAAAGAATCTGCAAGAGAGGTACTCGCTAGCCTCAGAACCAAAAGAGTCATGTCAGAATCAGGGTTGTCTATAGGTTTATAGGCATCATTGACAAAAGGAGTGGAAGCCTCCCCGTCGACTGCTCGTGAAGGAAAATCCTGAGCCGGCACAAAACCAAACATAAATATGATATGGACAATGCAAGGTTGGTTCCATCCATCCTACCTGCTTACATACCAACTCTGAGCGGTGCGATCAACAGAGACAACGTGCCAAGAGACTTTGAGTACACTCTAGTCACCGCGTACCTGCCGAAAGGGGTACGCATAGTCCACGCAGATCAATACAGGATTGCAGCATTGAATTTTAGTGACTTCAACCTAGGGGATCGTAAAGTATACATCCCACTTTCCCTGTACAAGTACCTAACCAGAACGAAGGGAAAGAACTCGAAGATCATCCCTCAACAATGGACTATGAACCTCATGTATTCCACTCTGCTAAACGTCATGAAGATCCCACATTTCGAATGTCAGCAAGAAGTCAATGCCTGTGTTAAACTACTCCTGGTGAGCTACCACGAAGGATACCTATGGTTTAACTGTTGCATCATAGTTGATCTAGCGTTGATCAATAGGATCATGGGTCTTAGCATGCAGGGCCCTCATCCCCATGACTACTATCCTAGAAAGACCATAGACCACGCTCTTTCTTAGAATATCAAAGAAGCTTATGGCGATGTTGAGAAAGGAGCACGAAGCTAAAAGGTAGCCTCTATTCAGGGTGGCACAGTGCACCTTGCATGTTAGATGATCGCAGGGAATCTCATTCACAAGAATCGACCCACGCAAGTATCCGGATTTGTAGTTGACCTTGCAAGAAAGTGCGCAGAGGGACTACAGATGAATTGGGTGAAGTACCTGGTGAATCAACTATAGATCGACTGTAGAGAAGACTAGGATTAGAGGTATGAATTCCATTTTAGTTGGCTCTCGATACTTATAGCTTTCATTGCATGGGAGCTACTAGAAGATGCAACCTTCCCAAACCTTGACCCTTTTGAGCCCTTAGCCATGAAGTTCAGTACCTTATGGTACTCGAATGATATGATAAAAAAATGGAAATCCAATGTCGTATTCCACACCTACTACAATCAGTTGAAGCGCACCATCCAGTCCAAACCTCAGATAACCCTGAATACCCTCTTCGGGTTCAGGCCCTTAATGAAGTTCAGCGTAGACGGAAACTGCATTTACATAATAACACACGCTGATGAGAACAAAGAGAAGTTACAGTCTTATTATAAGCTAACAGAAGAATACCTGGAGGAAATCACCAAGGAATGGTCGACAGACCTCCTTGTTTCAGTAGACCCCGTAGAATTGTCAAACATCGACAGCCCAGAAGATGCGTAGGATACACTTGGGCCCAGTAAGACAAATAAAACAACAAAGACAAAGAAGGATGAGGAAATAAAGGATATAGACAAAATATCTGTAAGGACTGCATCCATTACACTCGAGAAATAAGGTAACTATGAAGAAGTCGAACAGAGGCCAGAAGACGAAGAGGAATCGTTAAATAAAAGGAAGGTTTCACCTCTAAAACCTTCCTCCCAGAAGAAACCTAGAACCCCTGTAACCAAGACGAAGACCACGCTCACCCCATATGAATTCAGTTTCCTTCTCACCACTATGAACAAAGCTATAGAAGAAATAATAGAAAAGCAGGAAGCCAAGCAAGAGGCAATGTACAACAAAATTGAGAGTGATCTCCAAGGAGTGCATCAGGCACTTCGGTCTAGCCACGCAGTATCCATTATGCCCCTACCAGAAGGAACAACAAAAGAGGGATATGAATCAGTTCAACTCCGCAATATTGTTGCCACAGTCGAAGCATGCCTTCGAAAATCACAGGAAGAAACCACGCAGGCCACCCAGGCCTTAAAGAAATAATAGGAGGAAATCATCAAGTATCGCCGAGCTGCACAACAAGAGAGGGACGCTCTCCAAGAAAAAATGGAAGAAGACAAAGCAAAGATCCAAAAAGCAAAGGAGCAATTGCTCATGAATTAGATTGGGATTGAAGAAGTAGTCAACAAAGAATTTCACTCTGTGACTGGCTTAGAGAAGAAAGTAGAAGAACCATTAGAACGCCAAGTGATGAAGATTGTTACAGTTATTCAGCAACTTCAACAAAGATTTGTAGAATTAGATCTTCAGAACATACCAAGTACCCTACAAGAAGAGTGTGACCAGTGAGAAATGACTGCCCGGAGCATAGTAGAAAGGATTAAAGAACTCACTGAGAAATGTAAACAATTAAGTAGCAAAAGTGTGCAGATACATGAGAACCTAACCGAGAATCCTGAATTGCACAAATTGGAGTTGTAGTGTCCCCAAGGCCGAGCCCCGTTACAGATCATGTTATATGCAAAGAATTGTAAATATGTTCTATAGGCTGGTGAGCCAAGTTTTGTATAAGCTATAGGCTTATGAGTTTTGTTAGGCCAAGGAGCCTAAGTGTTGAAGGCTAGGAGCCTGTGATATACTTGTATGTATGCAGGTCAATTAATAAAATATAAATACCGCCAGTGCAGACCGACCACGATGAAAGAGTGATGGGGGACTGAGCGTCCACAGAAGGGGCAAGGAACTAGGGGCTGGAAGGTGGGAAAGGGGTTAAGTGAGGAGCCTAGGGGCTAAGCCTAGGGGGCTTAGGCMTGGAATAATATTTTATTAATATTCCTAAATATCCATGTGCACATTATTTTATCCTAAGTCCTTTTGGAAGGACCCGTGAATTCCCAAGTGGTGGGAGGAAGGTGTACGGATGGAATGCATGCAATTCCCAGGGTGACAAGTGTCAACCCTAGTGCATGCAAATAAAAACCCTGAACTGAGCCGAGAATGGGCTCTCGCCTCCATTCTGAATCGAACCTCTGTGCGTGGAACCGGTACGACCTCTACTGGATATCCCGATTCATCTCTGAAACCGTTAGCCATGTTTTCCGGAGGAAAACCATGTAATACCCTGTCCGGAGCTAGGAGTTTGTGTCTGTTCTAGTAAACCTGGAAACGCATTCCTGAACCTGAATTCTCTGTGATGGACTCGAGTGGAAGCATCTTGTGATTGTATGGGAAAACTTAGCTAGCCTGTGCGTGAAGCTTGCTCTGAAATCATCACCATGAGATCATCATGTGATTGCCGAGTTGTTGTTGGAAGCCTGTGTCTGTGTTTCCGCTGGATTGTTGTGACCACGCAGCACTGAACTGCATGAGACATGTTGGCCTGTGAGCGACTCCTCCAGGTGAGGGAGTGCGYAGAGGCAGAAGAGAACTCCTGAGAGAAATCCCTGTAGCTGCCATAGAGCCCGGAGAATTCTGGTCTGGCCTGTTCCTGTAACCCAAGGTAAGGGAGACTGGCAGCCGAAGGACTGTCTAGGTGACAGAGAAGGTGCACTCTCCTGGGGTGGAACATGCATGTGGGGAATGAGGGTCTATGTGCAGTGAGCGTGGAGATTTCTGGGAGAGCTTCTTCCTGTTGAAGGTGTATGTGTTGTCTTCCCTGTAACCTCAACCTGAGTCTAGATTCCTTGCCCGGGGGTGGAGCTCGGTCCCAGCTCGGGGGTGACCTACTGTTGAGCTGATGAACAGTGTGGTCTAAGGCTGGGAGGTTCGTGGAAGGCCTGCACTTGGTTGGTGATTTCTTCAGCTATTAAAAGATAAGTATTCTGAATTATGATTTAACACGTTTGGCATGACTGTGTTGCTTATATTATCATGTTTTCCGCTGTGTAAATGAATTAATGATGAATGCTATGGAAAATTTAATTATAGCAGTACCCATATATTTTCCTCTGAGTTTTAAGAGTGTTTAAATGTGTTAAATGCATTTTCTTATAATTCCATGTAAGGTATGGTAAACTGAGAGGTTGGGAAACCTGGGTAGCAATTGGTACACTACAGGAGTCGCTGCTCTAGGAGGTGAAGCATGAAGCCGAATAGCTACAGGTGTAGCTGAAGGCCCTATCACGCATAGAGAAAATGAAACGGTCTTATGAGCAGCAAAAAACACAACAGCATATCCATATAATCCAAAGCAAGGTAATCAAAGTAACTCAACAACTTCAACCTTTGCAGGATAAGTCATGTCATCTATTTATAGATATCAAGAACCAAGAAACAGAGTTGGAACAGGTCATGAATTCAGCATAGCAATGCCTAGAAGGGTCATTGAATGTCACACTCATCCAATATTTTGTTGAGAAAGAAGCAGTTGCAATGCAGCAGGTCGAAGTAGCTCGAGCCAAGCTCAAGGCGTTCGAAGCATAATTGATCAGACCTGAGTGACTTGGGACGAGTCACAGGTGAGTGTTGGGGGCCTGTTGACCCTTGACCAATTTTTGGGAGATACTTGGTCATATTTGACCATTTTTGGGACTTCAACGCCCTATCGAAGGAAGCACGCAAGATGAAGTAGAGATCACGAGACCTCGGTCCACTTTTGGGCCCCTTTTTAGGGTTTGGGTTAATGTAATGGGAAAGGGATGTCGGCCCATGGGTTCACACACACTTAGGCCCACTTTTGTATGTATAAATAGATGTCTAGGTAAGGTAGAAGAGAGTTGATGGCTAAGTGCTAGTAATTAGATCTGTGTGACCGAATGTGGATTGTAAATGGTCTGTGCATGATTGTAAGAGGCTTACAAGGCTAAATGCAAGTTGTTGTAGGAGGTTGTGAAAGGCTTTGTGTTGAAGCACAAGGAAGAAGGCTCTAGCGAGCTGCACAAATATTCTATCCTATGTAGAGTAAGGATTGTTGAGGCTCTATGTTGTAACTACTTGACCGAGATAATAAATAAGAAGAGTTGGTGGACGTAGCCCCAACATGGGGGTGAACCACGTAAATCTATGTGTGATGCTTTGTGCTTTGATTAAATGTGTTTACTTCTTCTTCTGCTAAGTGCTTTGATATTTGTAGGAAGATCTGATTATTCTTTTTGCTCCTAGATGTGTATGAATGTTAGATCTGATATGTATGAACATTCTTAGTGTTGATCTACTCGATTTGATCTAGATTACTATTTCTAAGTGCTTGAATACTATAGATTAGTGTGAATGTTGCGAAGCTCTATCTTATAAGCGAAGTGGTTATTGAATGTATCTTGAGGAACTAATGGTGCTAAGTGCTCTAGTAATCTGTATAATCATAGATCTATGTTTTAGATAAGGTTGCACACACCTGAGTCTTGCAACCACCCCTGCCTCTACCTCGGGTGAGACTTCATTTGCTTCACAGGTGTTTTCGAAAGGGTCGGTAGTTAGAGCTTTGTTGGTGCGCTCTTGTAGCATTGAAACCTGGGTATTCCCCTATGCCAACACATATTTATCAAGGTTTTTCTTGATTTAGCCATGGTATTTGTTTCTTACATTTTTTGGCCTAGGTCTGACAACAGTTAGCTTTTTATTTTTCAAGATTCCATGTTTTCCTGATTAGGGTTTGAGACAATTTTTGTGAGTTTTGTCTATTTAACCTGTTTAGTATTGTTAGTAACTCTCTGCGAGCCATAGTAGACCAGAAGTTGGTTTTTGGTCTCGTCTTGTCTTCACTTTTCCCTTTTTACTTTATTTAGAAGAAAATAAAATAATTCATTTTCACGTTTCTTATTTTGGAGCATAAAAAAAAAAAAAATCAGTTTCTTGTTTGGTTAAGTAGTTAGGTTAGTTGTTTTTTCAAGAAGAAGAGTTCTTTCTTAAGTTATTTACTGAATACTTAGAAATTTAAGTAGCTTGCAGTCGAGTGAAATTCAGTTTTGAGTTTTTATTTTAAAAGATATTAGAGAGAAAAGCTAGTTAGAAAAGTTGGTTAAAGAGTGTTCAATTTGCAAATCTTTGTTTGTTGAAAAAAAAGTAATTTTGTTTCCAACATTTGTTCTTCTCATTTGTCTCTTTACAAACACCATCAGTTTCATCTTCGTTACTTTGACTTAAGATAAACAACTTAAAAATAACGCTGAATTAAAATTAATCATACTTTGTGTTTGTAGGGTCCATTAACTAGATTAGTCTAGAGCCTTGATTTAGGTTGGAGAGGAAACTCTTCAAGGATATAAAACAAACATAAGAGTCTATTCTAGGGAGTGAAAAAGTCCAATAACATGGAAATTATCCGGGACCCCCCTCTAACACAGGGTTTAAACATGAGGTCACATGCGAAAAGGTAGCAGAGATAACCCCTCCAAAGCTAGACCAATCATAGTGGAGGAACACATATAGAGGACTTATCTTGGGATTACGTTGATCTCATTTTCCATGGAGCTTCATGGGTCTTGAATCCATTCGAGATACTCAGTCTTCTTCCATAACACTTGCTTTCGATACCCTTGATAGGTTTTGGGCTTGATACCCTGCTCATTGCGGTCCACCCGACTGTCGACTGTACCCGCCTAGTAGTTGTTCACGAGCTGGAAACTTAGTGGACTTTGATTTTAGGGACTTACACAGGTGATTGCGGGGGTATACTTCAGTACCTAGGGTATACATCAGGCCACTCTTTGCATATTATACCCAGAGGGTGCTTCCATGTTCGAGTTGCACTTGCACCGGTAATTTTCTCTAGTGTTGGCTGTTGTAACTGTTCTTCCAACTAGTAATAGTGGTTTTCTTGTTGCATCTCATAGTAACTTTTTCTAGTGCATGTTTTTGTCTTCAATGTTAGAAAGCCTTAGTGTGTCATTGATTCTCTCACAATGGAATATCAAGAGCTCCACTGGTCGTGAAGGATTTTTGGCCTATCATCGGTTAAATTGGAGCCACCAAAACCACCGTGAAGATGAAGAATAGACCAGCAAGGGTCTTTTGAGATGACTAGGCCATAGGAAACTATACCCGAGCCAACTCCGAGAGGAGAACATTCATTCCCAGAGGAACCCACTATTTCTGACCTTGGAGCCGAAGCTCTCAATCCATATAACCCTTCGATCACTGAATTTTCAGTGCCACTTTTGATACATATTTCCCCTCCAAGGGTAACGCATCACGAGCGTCAGATAGTCCTGCAAGCAGTTATGGAAGAAAATGTTGCTACTTCATCAGGGATTCCTCATAATCCCTCTATGACTACCACTACTGGGGGCGTTCTACCTCCTAACTCACCTTCGCAAGTCCAGGCCACTATGGTCTTGACCGCCTCTATCTCAGGCAATGGGTTGACCCAATCTTTCATGATCCACATTGGCCTGCTATGCTGACCAAGTTGCCCTTAGAAATTCCAAATTTTGAAGGAAACAACTAATGAAGATCCAACTGATCATGTGACTACCTTTCACCTATGGTGCTCATCCAACTCATTGAAAGACGACTCCATACAGTTGTGTTTGTTTCAACACATTCTCATCGGGAGTGCTATAAAATGGTACATTGAGCTCGATCGCTCAAGATACTCTACTTTTGGCGAATTGGCAATGGTTTTCTTAAACCATTTTCAATTACCTATGAAATAGGATCCCAACATGGAATTGTTGGCCCACTTCGAGCAGACAAAGGAGGACCATATCTCTGATCACATCCAAGAATGGAGATGTCGGAAGAGTTTGAAAAAAGTACCAATACCACCAGCATTCCTGCTGGAGTGGTTCATCAAGTCTTTGGTCCCTAAGGTATCCAAAGATGTAGCAATGTCGGGGATGTTTTAAGAAGAAGAAGCGATAATGAGAGCTCAACAACTAGAGCTGATTTACTCTCAGTCTGGTTTACTTTACGAAATCTTTCCAGATGCACTGAGGTTTATACTTGACAAAACCAGACAGAAGTCTGGACCACATGTCGATGGCATTATTAGTTCATCACAAGCACATCCCACTGATCAATTGAAATAGTTATCAATACAACAGATAGCAGCCAACCAAACCACTCGTTCAGTTGTTCCCCCTACTCAGATGTCAAATGTACAGTGTGTGCAATTGACAAACCTGAAATCAAACCAATAGGCCGATGGGAAGAAGAAACAGTGAAATAAGTGTAAGGGAGATAAGAAACTGACCAATAATGTTGGCTAGGGAAACACAAAGAGAAAGAATTCAAAGTATCTATGCAATATTTTCTTGAAAGATCACCCAACCCACCTATTCCATTGACTCATGGAGGCCCAAAATTTATTGGCACAGCAGTATCCTGGAGTGTTAACGAACCCATTTCCTCATGGGAAAAATTTAACTCAAGCCTCTGTGAATGTGGATGGCGGTAGTCAAGGACCCCCTTCATCGTCTAGTAATCCCTTGACCTCGAATGTCTACATGTTGAAAGGTGAAGCTCACATAGCTACTATGGCACATGATTATAGAATGCCAAGTACTTATGAAAAGGGTAAAGAATCCAAAAACATGTTTGTTCCTATCCAGATCGAGAGAACGATGGGTAAAACAATGAAATGCATCCTAAAAGGGGCATTCAAGAAGGCTTCACATAATCCAAATGTGCGGGCCACCCATAATTACTCTGTGGTGGAGGATTTGTCACAAACCCCTTGTGCGATGTCTTCTTTGGAGGTCCTATAGAGCTTCCCTTCATAGAGAAAGGCTCTGCTAGCTGACTTAGGATCCACTAAGCCATGTAATCCAAAAACTATCACGCTTGATACAATGGACTTGAAGCCTTGTCTCCCATACTACATAACATTTCAGATAGTATTGGCTCACCCCACGAAATATTCTACCCAGAATATTTTCCTTACAGTGGTTGATGAGGGTGCCTCGACATGCATGATGTCGTTGGCGTGTTGGAAGGCCATAGGCCAACCCATTCTATCTCCTTCACCTACTTTTCTTACAGATTTTGACAGTCATTCTTTCAAACCACATGGAATCATTCCTTCTTTATCCATGTAGTTAGGAGGTAATACCTTGCGCGTCGAAGTTGAAGTGGTTGATGCACCTCTCGACCACAACCTCCAATTAGGAAGGAGTTGGACATATGCCATGCATGTAGTGGTTGCCATAGTTTTTAGAGTCTTGTTGTTTCCACATGAGGGCCAAATCGTGACCATTGATCAATTGTCTTTCTCCAGACCTGACCCTTCATCGGGGATATCTGTGGTCCCAATGATTGATAACCCACAATCTATAATCATCAACATGGGGGTCGGTTTGTGCCCACCTCTCATGGGTACTTTCTATTACCTACCTCCTTCCGATGATGTCAAAATGATATCGGTTATCCTCGACCAGCCTAAGGATAAAATCTTTTCAGTGTCATCGTTCTGCATGACTTACTTTAACAATTTGTGGATTCTTCCTTCCCCATAATCCATGATGGAAGGGACAGGGAGCTACGGCATGTACATACCCTTGTTCATGGTATAAGTTGCGTACTCTATAGTCCAACAATATTCATCTAACCCTGATCTGACTTCTTCACAAGAATTAGATCCAGTCCCCGAGCCTGCCTGGGCTCAAGGTTCCCTTTCCACTACCGATTCCTTAGACTTGGTCTTTCCCTCTGATGAGACGATTTTAGAGGCATTGACTGGTCTAGACAGACCTAGGATGATCTCCATCATAGATCATACTTCCTTCTAGAGTTAGGAAGAATAGAGGTAGGAGAATTCATCTTGACTATGACTAGAGATAGGTCTTTTCCTATCAATCCTCTTGTTATGCACACATTTTATGTCGAGGGTAATATGGAAACCATCGCTAAAACAATACCTATTGATATCTCCAAAACCCCTAGCATCGTGGAGAATGTTTTTGTCAGAGTAGACTATTCCCCCGAGGAGATTCAGATCTAAACATATTTATTTATATAATTCCACGATGTTTTTGCATGGTCTTACGAGGAAATGTCAGGCATTGATCCAAGGATCATCGAACATGAGATTATGACTTACCCTAACACCAAGTTTATCTGGCTGAAGCTTCATCCAGTTAATCCTTAGAAAGCAACAACTATTAAGGATGAATTAGAGAAACTACTTAAAATTGGTTTCATCTACCCCGTCTAATTGACTCAATGGGTGTCGAATCTCGTTCCAATCAACAAAATGCAGGGTACAATTCGCGTATGTACGGACTTCCGTGATTTGAACAAGGCTTGTCCAAAGGATAATTTCCCCACCCCATTTATTGACCAGATTGTCGATGAATGCATAGGCTATGAGGTTTTTTCTTTCATGGATGGTTTCTAAGGATACAATAAGATACATATCAAACTCGAGGACCGGCATAAAATAAATTTTATCTTTCCATGGGGTACATTTTCTTATCAGAAGATGCCTTTTGGCCTAAAGAATGTTGGAGCCACTTTTTCAGTGGGCCATGTCTTTTGCTTTCCATGATATCAAACACCTAGTCGAGGCTTATCTCGATGATTTAGTGTCATGATATTGTAAGAGAGCTAATCATCCCACACACCTCTAACTTATCTTTGAGCGATGTTTCTACTATTGGATTCGCTTGAATCCAAACAAATGTAGTTTTTGCGTGATGTTAGGTCATCTTCTAGGTTTCATAGTTTCAAAAACAAGGATCATGGTCAATCCTCTAAAGGTTGAGGTGATAGTTTAGTTGCGTCCCTCATGCATAGTTCCTCAGCTTCAGAGTTTACAGGGAAAAGAAAAAAAATTACGGTGTTTCATCACAAATTATGCCGATATCACAAAAGGGTTCATGTGTTTACTAAAGAAGGATGTTCCTTTCCATTGGAGAGAAGCCGCTCAATTCTCTTTCGAAGCGTTGAAATGTGCCCTCATGTCTTCCCCCCTGCTTCTGCCACCCAATTATAATAAATATTTCTTATTATACTTGGCTGCTGTAGAGTCGACCATCAAAATGGTCTTGGTTCAAGAGGATGATTTGCTTGAAGAGCATGTGATTTACTACTTGAGACGAGGCCTAGTTGGACTAGAACTCAACTACTCCCATGTTGAGAAACTTGCATTGGCAGCAGTTCATGCTGTCCAATGGTTTTGTCACTATATCCTGTTTTGCAAGACCACTGTCATTCTCATTGTGAATCCATTCCAATATGTGTCGACATGATGCGTAATCGGCGGAAATATCAGTAGATGGATAGTTATCCTCCAGGAATTTGACTTTGATTTTGTTTCGGTGAAATCAAAAAATTCATTGGTCTTTGTGGAACTCATCTTGGAACTTCTGGTCGAGTCAAGTGATGTTATACCTGAAGAGTCGATTATTAAAGGAGATATTTTTTTTGATCGCATCTTTGAAGTTCCCCACCACTACCTCTCATGATGAACGTTGACGCATATGCCATCAGGAAAAGAACTATCTTATTTTTGAAGACACTTTGTATCATCGAGGTATAGATTTCATCCTTCGTCGATGTCTCACCCATGAAGAAGCGGAACTCATGCTTAACAATTACCACACTGGAGCATGTGGTGGTCATTTTTCTGGGTTGGCAACAACCCAAAATATTCTACAGGCCAGTTACTATTGGCTGACGTTAATCAAATATTGTGTTGAATCTGTCAAGAAGTGTCACCCATGTCAGATATTATTATAGAAGATGAGGGCACATCCTGCTCCCATGCTTCTTGTCATCATAGTTGGCCCCTTCCCCAAGTGGGGGATTGATTATACTACATGTCACCCCCCCTCAGCCAAGGGGCATTGTTATATCATTGTAGCAGTAGACTACTTCACCAAGTGGGTCGAAGCTATGCCAACATTCAAGGATGATGGAGAAACAACAAGTCTCTTCTTGTTTAATCAGATAATAACAAGGTTCAACATCCCGAAGGATATTGTCACTGAACATGGTAGTCACTTTCAGAATAAAATGATGTATGAGTTAACGTCAAACCTAGGGTTGAGAGAAGAACACTCATCAGCTTATTACCCACAAGAGAATGGTCAGGTGGAAGCTATGAATAAGTCACTCAAGACCATTCTACAATGAACAATCAATTTTGCCAAGTCAAATTGGAATTTGATGTTATACTCGACATCGTGGGCCTACCGAACGTCTGTAAATACTACCACTAGTTTCTCACCTTTTCAAATTGTTTACAGGTCGGAAACAGTCTTTCCTATAGAATTCCATATCCCATCTCTTAAGTTGGTAGTACAACTATTGCCAGACACTCCACCGCTTGAGGAACGCTTATTATATCTCGAGCAGCTCAATGAGCAATGACGTGATGCAACTTTGGATAATGAGGCTCAAAAGTAGAGAGTCAAGTGTTAGCATGATCGGTCTGTTCATCCTCGTATTTTCTCTGAAGGTGACCTTGTCCTGGTATATGACTAAGATAAGGATCCACTGGGGGAAGGAAATTTCAAACCCATGTGGTTTAGGCCATTCATTGTGAAGGAGGTATTAAAGAGGGGCGCTTATCATCTGGTTGAATTTGAAAGGAAATATTTAGAG
Organism: Picea engelmannii; assembly: GCA_009831015.1. NCBI lineage: Eukaryota > Viridiplantae > Streptophyta > Pinopsida > Pinales > Pinaceae > Picea > Picea engelmannii. The sequence continues at coordinate 373,717 of ML779476.1, read as the reverse complement.
GAGCCTTGAAATGGTCTCTACCTCAAGAAGTATTACTCATAGGTGGGTCACCTTGGCTGACTTCTTGTACATATTTATAGTTCTTATACATTTTTAGATTTTGTCTTTTTGGTCTTATGGACGTGTCATTTTGATGTCATATTTTTTACTGTGGAAGATGTCAAGTCAATCAGACATGTTCGTTGGATTTGCGGATGGTGCTAGCCGACACACTCAGAGGCTTGCCTCTACATATTGGGTAATCTTCACACCCCAAGGCCAGTTGTTATCTTCTGGAGGTATCTGTTTAGGTGACACCACAAACAATGTCGTCGAATATAGTGTAGTAATAGAGTTTCTTCATGACGCCTTGTCGCATTGTATCTCTTACCTCCGGGTCTACTTAGATGGACAATTGGTTGTGTCCCAGTTAAATGGGGTTTACTACATTTACGATCCTACTCTACATCAACGATTCCTTAGGGTATGCCTCTTAGAACATTGTTTTGATTATATTACATATATTCATGTTCCTAGGAGATTGAATCAAATGACATATACTCTAGCTAATCAAGTATTAGATTGGAATATTGTACACATGTAAGAAAAACAAAATACATACACATGTAAATACATTTGTAAATAAATGTATTTCATAAGACATAAAAATATATAAATATGCATATATATATATATATATATATATATATATATATATATATATATATATATATCGAACGTATCAGAGTACACAGTTGGGTGCAAGCACCTCAAAAATTAACGAGTCTAGTATATAACGCAGGGCTTATGCCCTAAAAATATATACAAAAAGTTCCCTCGGCATGTAAATGGTCCACCCTAAGCTAAKCACGAGGCTTGTTGGCCCTGCCATAGTGGACTACAAAATTTACCAAACATCAAAATAGCTGGACCCAAGTYCGTGGTACCACAACAACATGAGGTTGCATAGATGGCAGGAGATCRTCGATCTCGGCCATAGGCATAGTATGGGTGAGTGCGGTCAAGTTCCGCTCCACTCGTCTCAAAAATATCTCAGCCTCTCCAGCTGGAGGTACCCCCGTTGTTGTTGCTAGTCTGACGGTCGCTGYTGTTGCTTCCTCTGGTCATAGAAGACACCTTTTCCGTGCAAAATCAGTTGGATGCACTAGTCCCACATCTGTACATAACAGATACATAGTTGTTAGGTGCTCTGGTAAACATAAAAAATGATATATATAGAAAAGAAATAAAAAATAAAAAATAAACTAAAAATAAAAACATAGCTAATTCTCCTCGCTCCACTCTAGGAGGTACGAGAATGTCAGGGTCTCTAGAGAAGTTGATCCCGACATAGGAGTAGTCCTCTATAATCGAAATATGTCGAGACCACCAGTTGAAAAAGGTATCATTGAAGGCCTCAATGGTACTCCCTCCCCCCTGTCGTGGCAACAATGTTGCCCATCTGCACACTACTGGGAAGGAGGCCACGTGCCCCCATATTGTCGCTTGGGGACTAAGACTGGGTACCCTCTCGAAGAAGAAAGAGCAAAGAACAATTCCAAACCCAAAGTTCTTATTGTTCCGCTCATGACACTCTGTGAGTTGTCTCATCATGCACTCTAGCATGGCTATACTCCAATCGAACACTCGTGCATTTAAGCCCCATAATGCACAATGCATATGCGCCTGGGAAGCCTGATGTAAAGAAACAGATCTAGTGATCTGCCCAATAAGTAAAACTATCACTTTTAGTGATAGATTGGTGATTTTGTGGAGCAGTACCTGGGAACCCACTTTAAATGTTCCAGCCTCGTAGTGTTTCCTGATCAATTCAACAATGTTGTGTGGCCCAGGAGGAAAAGAAAGAAGGTTGAATGGTTCACCTCTCCTTGAGAGGCCAGTCAGGAAGTAAATTTCCTCAGTCATTGGATTCAACGACTTCCCCTCGAGCATAAAAGCCTCTGCATCTGGGTCCTAGTAATCCACCAAGGAATTCAGTAGCTTGGGTTGTGCCCACATGAGTGGACACCAAAAGAATTTACACAACCCGCATTGTTTTAATGTGGCGACAACAACAGGGTCTTCCTCGACCATTGTATCAATGTCCTCATGCTCTCTCTCTCCGATGGACATACATTCTGCAAATGAAAAGTTCAAAGGAGAGTCAAATGATGCATTTTTAATTTTTTCATATGTTTGAGGATGTACGCGGGCTGTATTGGGGTCATTCACGTTTATATGTGGGCAGACGATTCTCTGCCCATGTGCATATGCGAGTTGTTCTTGGAAAGCTTGCGTACACACAGGGCCAACCTTTTTAAGGGTGTGCGCCCCTCCAAAAAAACAAAAGAAATGCAAAAAGGAAGATTGGAAATGTAGGAGGGACTAGTTTGTACTTACTTGGTCCAAGCAAAATTTTGTTTCGTCCACTGAATCTCCTGGAATCAACTTCTTTCACACAGGGGTGTTTTGGGATTTTTGGTCAATTCTCAATTTTCAATGGTGACAGTGAGTTGCCAGCTTCTATTTATAGACTTTTTTGGCCCTTTTTGTCATTTTTTGACCCCCGTTGTCGTTTTTTCTGACTTGAAAATCATGGAAAGTGGTTCTTGAGTTTCTCATTGGATGTTACAATACACTTTACTTTTGGTTCGACGAACTTTTTGGGATTTGGGGCACTTTTAAGGTCCTTTAGTGAAAAGTATTTTTTTCCAACTTTGTGCATTTAAGTTAGGATTCCACCTCCATTTGTTGCACCTCATTGTCTTTTTGCTTTACTTTAGGATCGACCCCACTGAATTGTGACACAGAACCATCATTGTTTCTCTATAAGTGTCATAATTTAGTGGTAGGGACAACCCTCAAATGGATTCCCTAGGTAGATCCTGGTTGCATTTTGGTGTCCATGTTGTTGCTAATGAATATAGGCTCGGGAGTCCTTTTAGTCTTGTCTCGATTACAAGTTCGAGCCTTCACATGTCTGATATATTATGGCTCTTGGCCTCACCCTCGAGACTCCCCAAAAACAAACGGGTCTTCTTTTAAGCCCTTTTCAGACTCTCTAAACATGAAAATATTGTCGAGCGATCTTGTTTCCCTTCATGTTCGCCAAACTAAAATTTGAAGGCATGTCTATCCGGTGGTAGTTTAACCCTTTTTTGGCCCAGATGCTCAATTGTACAAACAAATGTATACTCTAAGAACTTTGGTTTTCTAGAAGAGTATTCTCAGGTATAAGTTTAACCCTTTTTCGGGCCTGAGGGACTAAATTTACAAAAAAGGAACCCCAATGGAGTCCATAGTTAAGCTCTTTCCAGAATCCCTAAAAGTGAAAATATCGTCGAGTGAGCTTGTTTCTTCACACTCATTAAACTGGTCCAGAAAAACATCCATTACGGATTCCATAGTTAAGCTCTTTTCAAACTCCTTAAAATTGAAAAGATCGTTGAGTGACCTTGTTCTTTCACACTCGTTAATTGGTTAAGAAAAACATCTACTAGCATGATTTTACCCCTTTTTATGGTCTGTAGATTAAGGAGTAAAAAGGTATACCTTGAGATATTTGTCTAGTCGGGAGAGTTCTCCTCAGTAAATTTCACCTTTTTGGGGCTAAAGAGACTAAATCTAGAAAAAGGAAGCAAGTCCATAGTTAATCTCTTTTCAGACTCCTTAAAATTAAAAAGATTGTCGAGTGATATTGTCTTTATCACACTCATTAAAATGGTTTTGAATAGACATATTTTCAGTGCTAATTTATCTCTTTTTCCAACCGACTAGAATATCTTTGAAAAAGGTACCCTAGTGGAATCTTCTTTTATTCTTTTTTAGACTCTCTAAAAATGAAAAACCACTGAGATTACCTTCTCTGGGCTCATTTAAAATTACATTGAAGGACATTATCATTGTTTCATGTTAATCACATTTTCATTCCTACATCTTTGGCCTAATGTCGGCTCCATGTTTCTCTCAACTTAACTCGTGAAGCATGCCTTATACGCAAGACTTGTAGCACTTTTCCTTTGTGTCTTGACACCTTGACCCATGGAGGAATTTTCCCGAGTGTCCTTTCCCCGCACATGTCTCCTTGCTCTGAGAATTAGTGTGTTCCTTGTGTTTGGAACTAGTATGCTTGCGAAACTCGTTCCTCCTTTGTAACCTAGCATTCGTTTATTCTTTTTCAAGCTTTCAAAATATTGAAAAAGACAAAAAATCCAAATATACCCCAAAAAAAGGATGGGAAAAGTATTTTCTTTTTATGGCAGCACAATGAGTCACCCTTGGACAAAGCACATCCTTCCATTTGTTCATCAATCTCTGGGATTTAATATGACCTTAGGAAGTTGTTCTCGTAACATAGAGTTGTGTCCACCTCCATTTGGTTATTATTCCAAACATATGAAGAGTTTGTGTTACCTCCTGCATCATGAACTTATGTCAATATCATGTTGTCTAAGTCTCATCATTCATCGTGATATTGTCCAAGGGAAGTTTTACCCAACATGAGCTGGCCCTTCTGTAGTTTATCTCTTGTCATCGAGCTCAACCATCCTGAAAGTCCAATCAAAGTCTTTGTTCAAAATTGATGAATTTCTCTGCCTGATCACCGAGATCCTCTTGTTTGTTCATCAACAATTCATCGAAGACCTCTCGGTAGTGAATTCGTACACTCACATTACACTCCTTCCCTATTTTTGAAGATCTTGAAGTTGTTGCTTGAGATCTGAAGGCCTCATCTCTAGCCATGAGGCGTCATTAGCTTCTTGAAGATGGATACTATTCATGTATATATTTCAATTTTGAGATGAAGATCCACTGTGTACTGATCAAGGATACACTTTATATAGTTATATGAGATGGATATAAATTTTATTTGATTGGCAACCATTATTTGTTTCATCTCGAGCAAGCGATGCATACCACCCCTACCTCAACAGGGTCCACTGATATCCCGGTCTCCGGATCGTCCTTCTTCTGAGCCGAAATAGCTCTCTGTGCTCCTATTGGAACCCTTTGAAAAAATCCACAGGTCCCTTATTGAAACCTGCCTATGCGTCTGAGCACTAAGCGCGAGCTTCATCCCCATGTGATCACCGACTATGACCACAGATCTTGTCCAAAAGGCACTCGTCGTGTTTCATGATTTCATGAGTCGGGACTCCCTGTCTCACGACTCCTTCACTCTTGAACTCCGAGGTTCTGAAAATCTGAAAAGGGCTTAACAGGATTTGGCTCCTCCCTTAGCCTCTGTCCACGTGACCACCACTCTGTGTCCACACGGTTAACACCAAAGCACTACCAGATTTCGCGATTCAGGGAATCGTGATGCAAGAATTCCTCCTGTTCTCTGTCTTTCGAAATGTCGAAACCCAAAAAGGGCTTAACGGATCCTTGGATCCTCCCTTAAACCTTCTTCATGCGGCTCGGTCCTGTGACCTGGTGCTATTCCTCCAAACACTTTCGTGGTTTCACAATTCACGATTTCACAATTCTGTCTGCAACGATTCTAGGTCCTTCGAACTCTCGGGTCCTGAAATGCCAAAATCTACCCATGACCATGGTCCATTTTTCAGGATTTCAGAATTCGCAATTTCACGATTCCGACTACAGACGGTTCTTGGTCCTTCAACCTCCTGGGTCCTGAAATGCCGAAATACTATGCCCTGAGCGAACCTTTCGGGATTTTCCTTGAAACTTGACCACTCACCACATGTCCCCTTGATGAACGGTCTTGATGCTTTCACAATTTCATGAGCTGGGACTTCTTGTCTCACGACTCCTTCTCCATGAACTCCCGGTGTCCAAAACACTGAAAAGAGCTTGGATCTTTGACACCTGTCCTCCAAAATGGATGGCCCCAATGCTTTCAAGACTTGATGAGTCCTCTTCCCTCTGCTGTTATGAGGATTAAACCCCTTGCACCTCCTTCCGGATCCGACGAATATCGGTCCTTAGTGATAGATCTGACGGCCTAGATCCTTTTTCTTGTGCACCTCCCAGGGACTCAACCCTGTGCATGTATCCTTGATCTAGGGGCTCTCAGGCCACTGCACTTGAGATCCAACAGCTAGTGCGATTTCGTGAACCGCAAGTTCACGATGCAGCGACTCCAAAATCCCTTACTGCTCCAAACCCCAAACTCTGAAATAGCAAAATTCAAGCGCGAGATTTTGGGATTTCGTGAACCAGGAGTTCGCGATGAAATGACCCCAAAATACCTTACCACTCCAAACCCTGAACTCCAAAATAGCAAAATTCAATGCATTAGAGTGTTGGAAGACACTCGACCTTAATCTCCTCGTTGCTCTACAAGATCCAACGATTCTCACAAATTCAACACTTCTTCCACAAAGTGTCTCCACTGTCCATATGGTTCCTCCCCTCGGGGTGCTTTTAAGCGCTTAAATCCCTTGCAACTTGGTGTGATTCTAGGGCTCTCAGGATTTTGGCACTTCTTCCACGAAGCATCTCCACCGTCCTTTTCTGCTGCTCTCTTGTGCAACCTCCCAAAGGTTAAACTCTTTGCACCTTCGCCTGATCCAACGGTTGTCGGGTATTGGCACTAGATGTGAGGGTTCAGATATATCTTCCTTGTGTGCTCTCGCCCCTGAGCTTTCTTGGCTTTTTGACTTAGAATATTTTCTAAGTCTCGAAGGTCTCGACCTTCAACTCTTCCTCTTGCAAGCCTGGTTCCTTTGGGTCTCGTCTGCATTATAGAAATGTTGTCCCTTCTAAGCTTTTTCCTCCTAGAGATTTACTCCTATGCACACCTTTTGTTTGAGGATCTTGAATAACTCAGATTTGAGAAGTTTTCTTGAAAAGAAAACTCCTTACGCCTACCTGGAATTCTCCTGCTCTATGTACACCTTGTAGAGCCTACAGAGTATTCAACAACCCTATGAGTGTCTTCTCTTCGACACTTCTCTTTTCTCAGAACTCAAAAGAGTTCCTTCTGTGCACACTTGCACCAACTCAATGCCCTCCTGGCAGAGTTCTCCAGAATCCTCAGTGATTTTTTCTTCTCGCCGAACTCAAAAGAGAGTTCCCTTCTGTGTACTCCTTGCATCTCTACTGATGAAGGTTCAACATTATCCCTCTTGAGCTTTCCTGAGGTTGTCTCACCTCTGCCAATGCACACCTTGCCGACTATGTGCACTCATTGCACTCAGAAACTCCAAGAAAGGAAGAAATTGAACCTTATGCAATGCTTCACCAGTTATGCATTTAAAACATGAAATGCATAAAAACATGTAAACGTAAAACACACAGTGTGCAGGAAAAACTGCTTTTCTATTAATCTATATGTCTATACAAATGTTTACAAAGGCTGGACTGTAACAAGTCTTAGCTCTCTCTTGAGACCTCTCTTCTTTGGTCTCTCCTCCTAACTCTCTACTCTAATTTCTTCATTACAAAATGAGGGCTCCCATGAGCTTATCCTCAACCATTGTCTCTGAGTTATCGCTATCACCGAGTGGCTCCTACAACTACATTACATAAATGGATGTTGCAGACTTGACTGATATGGACTTAGTTGCAGGTAACCATTAAAGGAAACCTCAACCACTACCTGTACAAAGGCGTGGTCTGGCATTAAAAGCTTTACAACATTTATTGAAATTTTGAATTTCAAAATTGAGAGGGCTGCACCTCTCTCTTTCTCCATTAAATGTGTGTTGAATGTGTTGGTTGGATGGCATGGTGCTGACATGGAGCGATGCTCCTACATCAGCATGGGTATGCCCGCCTCGGTGAGACAATTGTTATTTTGCAAATGGCACCTCCTGAACTCTGGTCCCCAAATCACTCGCTTCATATGTTGGTAAATATTTTTAATGTGTTTCGGCCATCAAATGCTCTTATGACCTCACACATTAGGGGGCATCTATTTTAACCCTAATTTTCACCAAACATGCATACCCAGTAGCAGGCCATCTTACTTACTATTTTTTCCTAGCCAATACTGAATAGCTCTTCTTAAAAAACCAAATTTTTGAAGATGTGCATGCCCTACACCACTTCTGCCTACGTATGTATGCTATTTTCATCACTAATTCCCATGTACATATTCTAGCTACACCATTACAACCCGCGTATACACACAAAAGTTGCAAAAAATAAAAAGTTGCAAGGGAATACAAGCTTTTGGGTAGTTTCCTAACCAATTGAATGCCCATAGCCCATCACCCAACCGAATAACTATCTTTTTGGCATATAAAAGAAGGTGTTGGGGTCCTATTCCAAGGAGAAGCATGAAAGTATTGAAACTCTTCCCATTTCATAATCCCCCCTTGCCCCAAAAATTTGCAATCACATTGTGAGTTTTGAGCCAGAATTCCCTATTCTTGCCTTTTTTCCTCATCCATAAGTCTATGCCCATTCTCTAAAGAGAAGTGTGAGACAAGAAATATACGTGGAAGCAGTTGGAGCTTGGTGAAGAGGAGCCCAAGACCGGGTTCGAGGAGCAGTCGACAATCTCATTTTGTAAGTGACTTTGTGAGATTAATATAAAGAAGTACTTTTGTCATCCCGCCATATGATGTGTTTAATATATATGTTTGATTTACATTTTGTTATGACATCTAACCCACTAATTCATATATAGAATGAATGTTTGTAGTTTCTTGTTTGTCATTTGGTGAATGCAGGTCAACCTTGGGAGGAGACTTGCAGTCGAGAAGCAACCGAACGCATTGGGATCGACACTGAACGTGGAGTTTAAGGTAAGACTACCGCATCCCTATACTTTTTACTTTATTCATGAATGTGGGGTGTTTTTGGGATATTTGTTAAAAGTAGGATACTTTATAATGTTAGCTCTACCTGCACTTTAGAACCCTAGTGTAGTCCATAGGGGGGTTTTCCCACTATAGCACCCACTTTTATAAACAGAAGTGGGGATCGCTTTTATAATGAAGTTACTTTATAAAAGAAAAGTTGCATGCAAAACAAATAAGTCTAAAATAAAATATTAAAGCTACTTATAGTGATTCACTTTTATAGGAGCATGAACTTTTTCAAAAAAAGTAACAAAAGAGAGACTTGAACTCAAGACCTCTTACTTAATAAGGCAACTTTTAAGAAAATGTTCTAGAAAAACATACTATATTTTTTAGGAAGAGGATTGTTGTTGTTGAAGATGACCTTGGAGAGCATGAAAAAAAAAAACTATTTTCACACAAGAAAAAATTTCACTTCTCGATGACAACAAGGGTTAGATCTTGGTTAGCTTACCCGGAAGATTTATGTTTTCCTATCTATTTTTTATTTTCTGAGATCACACAGGGCATGGGAAAAACAACATATGCATATATAAAATAGTAGAAACCTAGAAATAAATAATACAAAACCTAAATAAAACCAAAATGATACTCTGGAAAAAAAATTAAAATACGTATTCAGGCTTTGTACCTCCGGATCTAACTAAAATAGTCGTATCTTGGGCAAACAGAAACCTTTTCGAGTGAAAAAAAAGTGTTCCTAAATGAAATGAGCACTCCGGACGAAATGGAATACTCCTCTTAGCCCATAAATGTATGTAAATGACATAAAATGGAGATGAGGCAATTGACTTCACAATCTCGGTCTACAATAGAAGCAAGTCTTCAAACAGGCTCTGATACCATGTTTGATAACACATGTATTCCAACATAGGACGAACACCTTCAGTAACCAATCACATAACCAGATAAAATATCAACACACCGATGTTTTCACGTGTTAAAACCCCTACAGGGAAACATCCACGACCCAAGCCAACGCGACCACTTGGAGTGGTTTATTAATGCAAAAGAAAAATATTACAAAGATATTTTACAGGACATTTTCTCACAATTGATCATCTTCAAATAACCCTCCAGGATCTTTAAATATAGATCATGGAAAAATAGGGTGTTAAGACACAAATCAATGGTCGTTAAGACCAAGGAGAGTATGAACTGTCGCATCACTCTATGTCGGGAACATATCGTGATCATTGGATTTCCTAACTACAAATGCATACTAATGAAAAGGGTGTTGTGAAGAAATCGTCGAAGCCTGAAGATATAATCTGAGTCATCGATCTCAGTGTTCCTAGTGGACCGTCGATCTAGTCGCTTAGTGTTCGATAGTTCGGGGAACTGTGTTAAGAGATAAGAGGGATAAGAAGTCCCGAAGTCCT
>ML779476.1:342682-362778 GCA_009831015.1 Picea engelmannii | reverse complement strand
ATACAAAGCGAGGTAGAGAAAGAGAGAGAGAGAGAGAGAATGGGAGGGATTCAGAGGGAGGGAGGGAGGAGAGGGTAGAGAGAGAGTGTGTGAGAGTGGGGGAGAGTGAGAAAGAGAGGGGGGGTAGAGGAAGAGAGTGATAGGAAGGGAGGAGAGAGAGGGAAGGGGGTAGATAGAGGAAAAGAGAGAAAGGGGGGAGAGAGAGGGAAGGGAATATAGCAAGTGAGAGAGGGAGGGTTATATGCAAGAGAGAGAGGGAGGGGAGAGGAGAGAGAGAGAGGTGGGAGAGAGATGGTAGATGTAGCAGAGAGAGAGTGTGTGAGAGTGTGAGAGGAAAGGAGAGGGAGACAAAGAGGGGGAGAAGAGAGTGAGAGAGTAAGAAGAAGGGGGGTGAGAGAGTTAGAACCAAGGGGGAGAGAGGGGCAAGGGGGTAGAGAGAGATGAATATATAAAGGGGGGAGAGTGGGGGAGAGAGTGAGAGGGGGTGTAGAGAGGGATTGTTTGATACGGGGAGAGAGGTGGGGTAGATAGGGAGAGAGGGGGAGAGAGAAAGACAGAGAGGGGGGGTGTTGGAAAGTTGGGTGTCATTGATGTTGTTGGATAGTTGGTTGTCATTGATGTCAACAAGCAGGGTTGGCACTGATCTCAACAAATGTGATGGGTGTATTTGGATAATTCTCCAAAGTTGTCCCCTTATGGCGTAACTATAATCATGGACCTCATGCGAAGATGTTTTGAATAAGTATACAAGAAATCCATAGATGTGGTCATGAAGTCCAAATTTATTTGATTAAGGACACAAAGGATGATGTAAATGCACGTAGCATGTTGGCAAATTTTTAACAGGCAGCGTATGCTTGTCATTGATGGAAAGAATAATAGTGAAGATGTCATGAGTACAGGAAGAATGTAACAGATGGGAATCATAACTATTTTAGGAAAAAGCTGCAGAGCAAGCTCGATAAGTTCAGAAGAGATAGTGCAGAGGATTGTTGGCAGGTTTAACAGGAAAAGTGATCTTGTCATTGATGGTAGGATCAAAGTGTGCATCGATGGAAAAACAAGAACAAAGTAAGCTCAAGAGGAATTAGCACAGAGTCGAATTCAGTGCGTAGGTGTGCACCAGGGATGAGGTTAACTCACTGCTAAAGATCAAGAGAGATAGCGTACTCAAGATCTCAGGTGGATCAAAGGTCGAGGCCCTTGACACTTAGAAATTATTCCAAGTAAGCAGGATGAGTAAGCTCGGGAGGAGAAGCGTCAGTGATCGTTGGATCTCTTTCAAAATTCCCGAAAGAAGGAGGACCATCAGATCTGTTTGTAGACAAGAAGAATGCGCATAAGAGGAGGACAGATCTTAGGCATCAGATCTGAGCATAAGATCCGACCATTGTTGGATCAGGGAGAACCTGCACATTCATTAAAGTGCAAGAAGAGGTGAAATGTGAAAGGCCAGATTATGTTGGTCTAACTCCATTTCGGGGTTTCGTAGATCGGGACTTGAAGGTGTCGAGAACTCACACGACAAAGTGGTGAAATCGTGAGAAGATCTAGGCCGTAGGATCTGGGGTAAGCACGAAGGACCAATAACCATTAGATATGGTGAAGCTGCAAGGAAGAGATGATAGTTTTGGTCTGTTGGATCAAGAGGACGCGTGGTGAAAGATCAAAGAACCACAAAGACTCCATTTTGGAGTTTTGCAGGTCAGGAAATTCAAAGGAAAGAGCCTCAAACTTGCGATATGTGAATTCACAAAAATATCTTGACGGTCAAATCACCAAGGAATGTGGACCATTGATCAAGAATGAAGAAGGCCCGTGAAGTGTCGAAATCATGATAAGATCTGAACCATTGGGTCCATAAGACACATGGCGAAAGATTGTCATGTCGCTGACTGGAAAGTCAAAGGAATAGGGATTGATCTTCGCTGTCAGATCAAGGTTTGATCTTGACCATTGATCCAACTCCATATCGGAGTCTCGGCTTTCGTGACTTGGAGTGACGAGAACCTCCATCTAAGGAACAATGAGATGTGAGATCGTGAAAAGATCAGGACTGTCAGATCACCAAGAACATGGACCGTTGATCTGAGCTCCATCTCGGAGCTTCTCCTATCGCGACTTGGAGTGATGAGAACCTCCATCTAAGGAATAGCGAGATGTGAGATCGCGAAAATATCAGGACCATTGGATCACCAAGAACATGGATCATTTATTTGAGCTCCATCTCGGAGCTTTGCCTATCGTGACTTGGAGTGACGAGAACCTCCATATAAGGAACAACAAGATGCGAGATCACGAAAAGATCTGGACCGTTGATTCATCAATATCATGGACCATCAATCAGGGTTGATGAAGATCATGAGTTCACAGCGCCTTTTAGTGCAGCCTGTGGTCACCATGTGTGGTCATGTGGAGGAAGGACCTAGTGCAGATGAGCTTCGCCTCGGAATTTCGGGGATCGCGTCTGGGAGTGTTGAGACACTGGACCATACAAATTCCGAAATACTGAAAAGGTGAATTGTCGGTGTAACTGGTGGTCACCACCTGTGGTCATGTAGAGGAGGGAGCTAGATCAACCAAGCTCCTTTTCGGAGCTCATGACATGGAGACTCAAGATGTCTCATCGCAGAATCTTCGAATTGCGAAAGTTCGAAATGGGTAAATAATGACAATACCCTTCACAATTAATCCAACGATGGAGGTGAACATGAGCATTATCGGAGGGCTAATATTGATCCTCGCAGTGTAACTGCTAGAAACCACTGATGGTTTCTACCAGAGGATGCGAAAAGACTTCTGTGTGATTTCCAAAGGAGATAAAGAGTTACAAGGAATCTACTAGTGGAATGAAGATGATTCGTGGAGGAAATTGACAGCTGGATGAGGGTTGGAGCTTGTAACTGAAACATAAAGGATAAGCTCGACTATGCTAGAGAAGACGATGAGTCTCAACTACCAGAGAGGCTGAGGAATCTCAGCATAACACCTAGTGATGTTGAATGTGTGGGAAAACCACCAGAGAAGCTGAAGAGTTACCATGATGATCAGGCAGAGCACTCGAGAGGTGGAGGATATTGGCACGGTGTGAGTATGCAAAGGTATTGTGCACATTGCATGCACAAGGTGCACAGAAGCTATAAGTACACGGTACAGAGAAGAGATGGGGTTGTTGTTGTTGTGGTTATTGTTGTTGAAGGTGATTCATGTGTGAAGAAGGAGGAGAGTGCAATAGCTTAATTGAACAGAAGAGGAAATGTGTAGTGAATGGACATGGCGCATAGAGCATAAAAAGCAGAAGAAAAATAGCACAAGTCATGTGTGTAGGAAGGCAGTGAGGCAAACATAACAACGAAATGCAGCAGAACAGTGATGAGTCTGGTAAGCCATTGTTGAACATTATATCACTCTAATAAGTTTCAGTAGCAAAGATTTATATTTCAGGGTGGTTGGGAGGTGCTAGGGAGGACTAGTGTCCTCAGAGGTTCAAGTGGGTGCTTGAACATAGGGAGTTGTTGCTTCCTTCTAGTTGGTTCTAGAGAAACTAGGGAGTTGGTGCTTCCTTCTAGTTGGTGCTAGAGAAACCATGGAGTTGGTGCTTCCTTCTAGTGGGTACTAGAGAAAATAGAGAGTTGGTGCTCTCAGCAAGTAGCAGCTTGCAAAACTGAGGTTGTAGCCTCATTATGAGTTGGTACTCATATGTATGATAATGTAAAGAATGTAACTATTACTTATCATATAAAGAAAAAGAGGCTTTTACCCTATATGGGTTTCCTCGGGAAATATCTGTCTATGTGTTTCTCATATATGCGACTGATGATGAATGTGCCATTGTTTATTTCCCTGCATTATTGTGATCATCATTCAGTGTTTTTGCAAAGAGTTTAAAAGAAGCATAATTGTTTAAACACGGTAACAACTGATTCACCCCCCCCCCTCTCAGTTGTCCAACATAGCACACTCATAAATGGATAGTCTTCATCATGTCATTTCCAATGCTAGGTGATATGCCACATAGTTCCTCACGGTTAGGGAGATATGCTCTCATGAAGTTGGAAGCCCATAATAAGGGTTAAGAATCCCCTAATTGGTTGCAAGTCATTAATGAAAGGGTAAATTGGTTGTAACAATAAAGTTCAAGAAGCCTTAAAGTTAAGGAAATAGGTTACTTGGAAAAGTATAAATACACCTCAGAAAATGTCTCATTTGTACACACACAATTTCATTTAATATATATCTAAGTGAGCAAGTGATTCTTATCTTAGGTAAACAAGGAGATACGAGGCAAATTTCAAAGGGAAGATGAAGTGAAGAAGGGATAAATTCCAAGGGATGATGAAGTCTTGTGATGATGAGTTGTAAGGTATGTTATTTAAAGTTCATCTTACCATTTTCTTTATAACGTGTTTTCTAGCATGAATCAAATAGAGAAAATTGGGGGCTATTGAGAAGACATATCAAGGTACCTTTGGTAAACATTTATGCTTTTGGTTCATTGTATTTTTGGATATAGGATCTATGGAAGATAGGGTTTTTTGCTAGTACAATATTTATTATATTGTGTGAGAGTTTCAGAATCATATATTAAATAAGGAGCATGGGGTATTATGTACAATTTTTCTCTCTAGAATAGGATGAAATTCAAGAATGTTTTCCATTTTCACTATAACTTTTGTTCTGAGAAGTTTCAGACCCTGAAATTTTGAGGATATGGAATAAATATCTCAGAGTATCTGTGGTTGAAATTTTATACATTTATTCATTACAGGTACATAGTTATTCTTTTTGAAAGTTAAGGTTTATGACTAATCCAAAACTAGTCTCGCAAGACTGAGGTAAAGTTTGATGAAGATGCTACTCTCTTGTTGATGAAGTTGAGGAAGAGCTATAGGTCTACAATCCTGTGTATCCATTCAGCTAAAGAATGGCATATATTCTTATGTGTTATTTTTGATGATTATGCTTATGTTGTTTGAGGCATTTCATGGTAGTGATTGTGCATGGCACACCTTGGTGATGGTATGATACATTGTTAGAGGCACATATTAGATACTTGGCATATGGTTTGTTGTATGGTATATGAATTATATGACACATGTTTGATGGTATCTCTTGGTACATGGTTTATGGATGTTGACACATCCTTGAGGCACATGTTTTTAGGTACATCTTGGTTACTTGTTGATGATGAGATGGTCATGACTTTGGTACCTTTTTTAGGCATTGATATATGTTTGATTCATAGATTTGGTGCATGGTGTGAGGCATATTCTTGGTACATGTATTGGGTGCATGTCTTGGTGATGTTGGTACATGTTTAGGTACACCTTAGTGATGTTATGATACATTGATTAGTAGCACAACTTGCATATATTTGTATCTTGGTATTGTGGCTATATTGGTTATGCTTGGGGCACTTCATTGATGATATCTTATGATATACTTGGTATGGTAAATGGTTGATGCATGAAATGGTACATGGTTGATGTACATGGTTTGGTGATGGTTTTGGTATCCATGTGAGTGCATTTGTTTATAGTTGGTTGATGATGGTATGAAAGTCAAAAAGACAGTGACGGTGATAGGTTGGTTGATGTGATAGTGACAATGATAGGTTGGTTGATGTTACAGTGACAGTGACATGTTGGTTGATGTATCGGTGACATTGGTTGTAACAGTATAAGTGGTAGTGATAATGAGTCTACAGTTATATTTCAGGGTGGAAATATGGGGCAAGGAAAGGGGGTTGTAGCCTCCTTCTGGTTCGTGTCGAAGAACTCAAGGAGTTGGTTCTTCCTTCAAGTTGGTGCTCGTAAATCAGGGGGTTGGTTCCTCCTTCTAGTTGGTGCCGAAGAATTCAAGGATTTGTAGCTTCATTCAAGTTGGTTCCTGTAAATCAGGGGGTTGGTGCCTCCTTCTAGTTGGTGTTGGAGAATTTGGAAGTTGGTTCTTCTTATGAATGTATTCTTGACATATATAAGAAAGATTTTTGTGGTTTTCTCCCATTTGGGTTTCCACGTAAGTTCTGGTGTACTGTGTATCTAATTTGATATTTTTGAATGGTACTACTTTTGGTTATATTCTCATGATATATTAAATTCAATCATAAATGATATACTATTGATTAAAAGATTATATATTGTGATTGAAAGTGGTAGAGAGTGCTCATATTGATTCACCCCCCCTCTAAGTATTCCAACAATTGGTATTAGAGCCAGTCCTTCAAGAAATTAGTTTATCCACATGAAGGTAGATAATGTATGTCATGGCTAATGGATACAAATCTAATGGAATACCATGGTTTGATGGTCAGATTGGTCTGAGGTATGAGATGTGCAACATAAATATGAAAGTATTTTTTTAGGCTCAAGGGTATGATGTTTGGCACTAAGTTGTTACACGATACACCAGTTCAAATAAATCAAACATTGTAGCCAAGGAGGAATTGAAAAGAAACAATAAAATGGTAATGGATTTCATCTTGGAATTATTATGTGATTCAGTAAAAGATAAAGTGGGACATTGTTCATTAGCCAAATAAATTTGGGATAAGCTACATAATATATAATTTACGGAATCTCATTATACCACAGAGACAGAACATTCCAATCAAAGTAAATAATATGAAGAATATGCTAAGTTATCATGGGAAGAAAGAATCTCATCAGGTCATACTGATTCAAAAGAAGAAGATTATGAGAGACACCTAACAAGTGTTTTAGACAAGCTAGTCAAAGAAAGAGAGAAAAACAAGTCACTTTAGTAAGAATTGATTAAGATAAAAATGGAGTCTCAAAATCCTAGCTCTGAAGAATTCCAACAAATGATTACAAAACTAAAATTCCAAGTAAAAGAAGCCATAAGGATTGATGAAGCATGCAAAATTCAGTTGGAAGAAAAACAATTTTGGGAAGATGAAATAGTAGAAAAAAGAAAGGAAGAAGAGAAGAGAAGAGAAAAAATATTTTGACTAGCCATCTCAAGGAAAGATCTAAGGACTTAAACAAAATTGAAGAAAAATTCATTCAATAAGAACAAAGACTTTAATAAGAAATTCTCTCCTTGAAGACACAACTTGAAGAAGAAAAGAGAAAGGAAGAAGTCATGAAGATCCTAATGATGAAGAAATAAGAAGAGTGTGAGAAGATTGAAGAAGAAGCTATTACATTAATATTTAGATATGTCAATCTCAACAAGAACACTAAAAGAGAGAGAAAGGTCCACAACATCAGTAAAGAAAGATGAAGAGAAATGTCACAGGTTGCTAGAAATAAATTATGAAGAGAAGACTAAGAGTTATGCAGAAGTCATCAAAGTCCCTACTAAGAAGGAAGAATGTGAGCCCTCAAAGAAGAACATTCCAGAAATGAAGAAAAATAAAGAAGAAGACTATAGAAGAGACAGATATCAATAAAGACCCTCCACTTTTGGGTATCAAAGAAGCTTCAATAATTGTGAAGGAAACAACAGAAAATAAGATCATGACCATCCAAGGAATGAATTCATAAGTACTTCATCACAAAGAATAAAATTCACTCCTAGGTATGAAATTTTATTTTATGGTCATTGTTTTATTTGTACTAACTTTGGAAATAAAGATGTAGATTGCAGAGCTTATAGAAGAAATGGTCAAGAAAGAAATGCATATGTGGCTCCACGCAATATTGAATGTTAGAGAATTCCAAAACTATGGACATATAGATCATTATTGTATAATCATGATGGATACTTATGTGAAAGAGAACATTGATATTATATATAAGAAGGTTTTGAAAAGAAAAAAAGACGTGTAAAGGAAGAACAGATGATTGAAGGACACCTAGAACTCATACTCTCAAGATTGGAAATAGTATGATATCATGAGAAACCCACAAGTAAAAAGGAAGATGTTAGATACAGGAAGGTTTGGAGAAGAAATGAAAAACAAGAATAACAGGTGAATGAAGACCAGGCCTAGAGATTGTACTCACAGGATTTGCAGTAATGCGAGATCATGATGAATCCACAGGAAAAGAGGAAGAGGTTAGAATTCATAGAGACGATGACGATGAATCCACAGATGAAAACAAAGATTATTTCACATCAAAGAGAGTATTTTTCTGATCCATTCAGCTTGGATACTCCTAGTAAATATGAATATTGAATAGGGGGAGTCTAAGAAGCATCTCTACATATCAGAGAACTATCTTTCAAGAAGTCTGAAGTATTTACATATTTTGGAAAGAAAGTCTTCAGAATGGTAAAGCGACAGATGGGCCAGCAATGTATGCAGTTGAGTAGCAGAGTCATGTATATATTTATGAAATATGGACATAGATGGATTCATGAGAGATTTTAAAGGTATAAAAAAATGGATGAAAGCATATTAATAATTGGAATTAGTGGAATCAATGGACAAATGGAATCAGGAAGGCAAGTAGTAAAATGCACAACAAAAGCTATATCATTAGAATAAGGTATGGTCATTGATGTGAACTTTACAAGTCATGAATACTTGAAGTCAAGTAACTTTGAATTTTTTTTATATATGTCATTGAATTATAAGAGGAAGAACCAATGGAAAAAGAACAATAGAATAGAGGAAATAAATAATATACAATAAATCCAACACTGATCTACATGACATCTTGCAGAAAATTCAAGGAAGAGAAATTGTCATAGAAAGAGATCAAAAGTATGAATATAGAGGGAGTGAATGAAGTTAGAGAGAGATTGTTTAGAGAAGGTATACCAACAGGGGGAGTTACCCTTTTACACATGATGTCAAAGGGAGAAAAAGAGAAAGATCAGAAGGGAAATATTAGAAGCATGAAGACAGGGGATCAACCCCAAGGGGAGATACCCTTTTCCATTGATGTCAAAGGGGGAGAGAAACATTGGTCATAGGTGGAGTATGAGTGTTTACATAAATGAAAAAGGGGCATATTTTTGGAGAGTTGGTTGTCATTAATGTTCTTGGATAATTGGTTTTCATTGATGTCAACCAACAGTGGTTGGCGTTGATGTCAATAGATGTGATGGATCTATTTGCATAAGTCTCCAAAGTGGTACCCTTATGGTATAAAAATAAGCATGGCCTTCACATGAAGATGCTTTGAATAATTATACAAGAAACCCATAGGTGTGGTCATGAAGCATAAAGTTGTTTGAGGCATAAGGACATGAAGGAAAATGTAAATGTAGGTAACACACTCATAGATGTATAATCTTCATCATTACATTTTCAATGGTAGGTGATATGCCATGTAGTTCCTCACGATTAAGGAGACATGCTCTCATGAAGTTGGAAGCCCAAAGGAAGGGTTAAGAAGCCCCTAATTGGTTGCAAGTCATTAATGAAAGTGTAAAGTGGTTGTAACAAGAAAGTTCAAGAAGCTCTAAAGTTACAGAAAGAGGTTACTTGAAAAAGTATAAATACACCTCAAAGAATCTCTCGTTTGTACACACATAAGTTCATTTAATATCTATATAAGTGAGCAAGTGATTCTTATCTGAGGTAGCCAAAGAGATTTGAGGTGAATTTCAAAGGGAATATGAAGTTAATAAGGGATAAATTCCAAGGGAGGATGAAGTTTTGTGATGATGTGTTCAAAGGTATGTTATTTAAAGGTCATCTTACCATTTTTGCTATAACTTGTTTTCTTGAATGAATCAGATAGTGAAAATTGGAGGCTATTGAGAAGACATATCAAGGTACCCATGGTAAACATTTCCACTTCTGGGTCATTGTATTTTTGGAGATACACTCTATAGAAGATAGGGATTTTGGCTAGTCCTGAAACTAGTCTCAAACAATTGTTCTAGGTAAAACAGTCATAAGTTATTCATAGAGGATCCATATTTTGTGAGACTAATTGAAGTGGAAACATAACAATATGTAGTATATTGTGTGTGAGTTACAAAATAATATATAAAATATTGATTGTGGGGCATGTTGTACAATTTATCTCTCTAGAATAGGATAAAATTCATGAAGGTTTTCCATTTTCTCTATAACCTATGTTTTGAGAATTTTCAGACCCTGAAATTTTGAGGAGATGGGAGAAATATCTTAGAGTATCTTTGATTAAAATTTCAGACCTTTATTCATTATAGGTACAGATTTATTCTTGTTGAAAGTTAGAGTTTGTGACTAA
Organism: Picea engelmannii; assembly: GCA_009831015.1. NCBI lineage: Eukaryota > Viridiplantae > Streptophyta > Pinopsida > Pinales > Pinaceae > Picea > Picea engelmannii. Next base: position 352,642 of record ML779476.1, on the reverse strand, counting down.
TCCAAAACTAGTCCCATGAGACTGAGGCAAAGTTTGATGACTATGTTATTCTCTTGTTGTTGAAGTTCAAGAAGAGCTACAGGTCTATAATCTTGTGTATCACATCAACTACAGGATCAGAGGTATGCTTATGTGTTAGTTTTGATGCTTATTCTTATTTTTTTTTAGGCATGTCATTGTAGTGATTGTGCATGGTACACCTTGGTGATGGTATGATACATTGTTAGAGGCACATCTTGGATACTTGGTATATGGTTTGTTGTATGGTATATGAGTGATATGACACATGTTTGATGGTATCTCTTGGGTACATGGTTTATGGATGTTGGAACATGCTTGAGGTACATCTTGGTTACTTGTTGATGATGTGATGGGCATGCCTTTGGTACCTTGTTGAGGCATTGGTATACATTTGAGGCACATCTTTGGTGCATGGTGTGCGACATATTATTGGTGCATGTATGAGGTGCATGTCTTGGTGATATTGGTACATGTTGAGGTACACCTTAGTGATGTTATGGTACATTGATTAGTAGAAAACCTTGTCTATATTGGTATTGTGGATATCTTGGTTATGCTTGAGTAACTTCATTGATGATATCTTATGATGTACTTGCTATGGTACATGGGTGATGCATGAAATGGTACATGGTTGATGGTTGATGTACATGGGTTGGTGATGGTTTTGGTATCCATGTGAGTGGATCTAGTTATATTTGGTTTATGATGGTATGTGAGTCACAAAGGAAGTGACGATGACAGGGTGGTTGATGTGACAATGACAGTGATAGGTTGGTTTATGTGAAAATGACAATGATAGGTCGGTTGATGTGATAGTGATAATGACAGGTTGGTTGATGTATTGGTGAAATTGGTAGTGACAAAGAGTCTACACTTATATTTCAGGGTGGAAGGATAGGGGAAGGAAAGGGAGTTGTAACCTCCTTCCAATTGGTTCTGGACAACTCAGGGAGTTGGTGCTTCCTTCAGGTTGGTGCCTGTAAATCTAGGGGTCGGTGCCTCCTTTCAGTTGGTGCCAAAGAATTCAGGGATTTGTAGCTTCCTTTAAGTTGGTGCATGTAAATCAGGGGGTTGGTGCGTCCTTCAAGTTGGTGTGAGAGAATTTGGAAGATGATGCTTCTTATGAATGTATTATTGATATATATAAGAAATAATTATGTGTTTTTCTCCCTTTTGGGTTTCCATGTAAATATCGGTGTACTGTGTATCTGATGTGATATTTTTGAATGGTATTACTTTTGGTTATATGATCATTCTATATTGAATGAAATCATAAATCATATATTGTTAATAAAGTTGAAGATTATATATTATGATTGAAAGTGTTAAAAAGTTCTCATAGTAATTCACCCCCCACCCTCTGAGTATTCCAACAGAGGGTAGAGAGGGAGTGTTTGAGAGTGTGAGAGAGAGGGAGACCAAGGGGGGGAGGGGTAGAGAGAGAGTGAAAGGAAGGGGGTAGAGAGGTAAATAGAGAAAAGGAGGCAGAATGTAGGTGATGTAGAGGGAAAACCCCCTATGGACTACACCAGGGTTCTAAAGTGAAGGAAAAGCTAACCGTCTAAAGTCTCCTACTTTTAACAACTATCTCGACACTACCCCACAATCATACATAAAAAACAAAGTATAGGGATCTGGTAGTCTTACCTTAAAATCCACGTCCGGTGTTGATCCCTTTGCGCTCAGTTGTTTCTCGACTACAGATCTCCTCCGAAGGACAACCTGCATTCACCAAAAGACAAACAAGAAACTATAAGCATGCATTCTATATATAGATTAGTGGATTATATATTATAACAAAAACACAAATAAATCATGAAGATTGAAGACATCATTTGGGGGGACAAAAAAAGTATTTCTTTATATTAATCTCACAAAGTCGCTTACAATATGAGATCGACAACTGCTCCTTGAACTCAGTCTTGGGATCCTCTTCACCATGCACCAACTACTTCCATGTATTCTTCTCCTCTTCAGTTCTCTCTAGAGAAATGGCAAGGGTTTTCAATGGAGGAAAAATGAATTCTGGCTCAAACTCACAATGTGGTTTCAAAATATTGGGGCAAAGGGGGAATAATTAAATGGGCAGAGGTTCTTTGCTCTTGTACTTATTCTTCGAAAGGGACCCCAACACCTTATTTTATAGGCTAAAAAGATAGTTATCTGGTTGGGTGACCAACTATGGGTGGTCAAAAGGTTAGGTAACGGCCCAAAAACCCGTATCCCTTTGAAATTTTGTATTTTTCATGTTTTTTGCGAGTATACATAGGATGTAATGGTGCAACTTTCATGTGTACATGGGAAGTAGTGGTGAAGAGCACATACATATTCAAAAAAATGGTTTTTAGAAGAGTTGTTCAATGATGGCTTGGAAAAAATAACAAGTACGATGGCCTAATGCCAGGTATGCATGTCTGGTGCAATTTAGGGTTATAACAGATGCCCCCTAATGTGCGAGGTCAGAAGAGCATCTGATGGTCGAAATGAATTACAAATATTCATTAATGTACGAAGCGAGTGAGCCCAGAGACCAAAGTTCAAGAGATGCCATCTGCAAAATAATAATTTGTCTCACCGAGGCAGGCATATCCATGCTCAGGATGAAATAAAATCATGGCTTCTAATCAAATACACTACAGATCCATGCCATATAACTATATAAAGTGTAGCCATGAGAAATATAGAGTGGATCTACATCTCAAAATCAAAATATATACATGTGTAGTATCCATCTTTAAGAATATAATGACGCCTGATGGTTGGAGATGAGGCCTTCAGAGCTTGAGCAACAACTTAGAGATCTTCAAAACTTGGGTAGGAGTCTAATATCAGTGTACTACTTCACTACCTAGAGGTCTTCGATGGCTTGTTGGGAACATACAAGAGGATCTTAGTGATCAGGCAAAGAACTTCATTGATTTTGAACAAGGACTTGATTGGTCTTTCGAGGTGGTCGGGCATGAGGACAAGAGACAAATTGCAGAAGGGTCGACTCAAGTGTAGTAAAAATTCCCCTGGACAAAATCATGACAAATGAAGAGAGTCATGCAGCATGGTATTGGCATAATTTCACGATGCAGGAGGCAACACGAACTCTCCATATGTTTGGAAGGATAATCAAACGAAGGAGGAAACGACTCTATGTAGCGAGAACAACTTCCTAAGGTCGTATTAAATCCTAGATCTTCACAAAAAAACAGAAGGATGTGCTTTGTCCAAGGGAGAATCATTGTGCTTCCAACAAAAATAAAATACTTTTCCCTTCCTCTTTTTGGGGTATATTTGATTTTTTTTTATCTTTTTCAATAATTTTGGAAATCTTGAAAAAGAATAAAAGAATGCTACGTTACAAAGGAGGAGCGAGTGTCACATACATAATAGTTACAAGCGCAAGGAACACACTGATGCTCAGAGCAAGGAGACATATGCAGGAAAGGGACACTTGGGAAAATCCTCCATGGTTCAAGGTGTCAAGACGTAGCGACAAAGTGCTACAAGGCTTTCGTATAAGGCATGCTTCAGATGGTTCACTTGAGAGCAACATGGAGCCGACATTAGGCCAAAGACGTAGGAATGCAAATGCGATTAATAGAACATAATGATAAATGTTGGCCCTTGACCAAGTTTTGGGAGATCCTTAGTCAAGTTTGACCTATTTTGGGATTTTGACAGCGTGTCGAAGGCAGAGTGTAAGACGAAGTAGAGATCACGGGATCTTGGCCCCTTTTTGGGTTCTTTTTTGGATATGGGAATATGTAACGGGAATGGGATGTCGGCCCATGGGTTTACCCATGTTTATGCCTATTTTGTAATGTATAAATAGAAGGTTAGGCCATGTAATAAAGTAGAAGTGCATCTATGTGATGTTGTGCTAAGTCAAAATAAGGCTTGTAGATGTTGTGTGCATACTGTGAGAGACTTGCAGAGCTAAGTGAAAGTGATTGTAACAGGTTGCAAAGTGCTTTGTGTTGTAACACAAGGAAGGAGGATCTAGCGAGCTGTGCAGATCTCTTGTCCTTGGTGAAGTAGGGTTTTGAGGCTATGTTCTTGTAATCGATTGAATGAAGACAATAAAGAAGAAGAGTTGGTGGGCATAGCCCCAGGGTGGGGGTGAACCACATAAACACTGTGTTGTTCCTCTTTGTGCTTGTATTGATGTGTTTATAACTTCTTCTGTCAAGTACTTTGATAGAGATAGATAAATTTGCTTATGCTTTGTGCTAATGATGTGTAAGAATGTTAGATATGGCCCATATGAAGGTGCTTAGTGCTTTATTTTCTAGATATAACCTACCTGTTTATTCTTAAATACATTAGATCTAAGTGAATGATGTGATGATATGTTCTCTTTGCGTAGTAGTTATTGGTTGAATATTGATGAATTGTTGATGCTAAGTGTTCTTTTAAGTATTATAATCACAGATCAGTGTCTTAGCTAAGGTTGCAGACACTTGAGTCCTGCAACCACCCCTACCTATACCTTGGGTGAGACTTCATATGCTTCGCAGGTGTTGCCGAAAGGGATGGTAGTTAGGGTTTTTTTGATGTGTTGTTGTAGAGTTGAACCCTAGGTTTTCCCCTGTGCCAATAAATGGTTCTGTTGTCGGGACTTTAAACTGTGGTTGCTGGGAACTAAGAAAGAAGAAAATTTGTGCAAAGATTCGATCTGAGATTATGAAATCTCTGTACAAAGATTTGTTTCTTTATTACACAACATTCTACTTGACTTGAGGAGCTCTGTGCCAAGAAAAGAGGTTAGATATAAAGAAAAAAGGTAAGATTTGTAAGCTCTGTGCTCTGATAAAGGTAATTACAGTGAAAAGTTCTAGATCTAGAAGCTTTGTGCTATGAAAAAGTAAGATAATTGGAAATTTGTGTTTCAAAAGTATGAATCTAGGTATGTTTGATAGATTCTATCCTAGCTTGAAAACTAGGGTAATAATAGATGAAAGAAGGTTTGATATGAGTAGATATGATAAGAATAGTGAAAGATATGTTATACCTATGCATAGAAATAATTTTTGGACTAACCAGTGGATGCAGGATCCTAGAAAGAATTTGTTGCAGGTTAGCCCCTATGAGCCTAGCACGCAATAAAGGAAAGGTTGGGGAAAACTTAAATGAAAGAGAGGATTAAACCTTTGTTATAGTTGCAGAAAACTAGGACATCTTGCTAAGGAGTGCCCTAGAAAAATACCTAGTCATCTTTGTTGTAAGGTCATGGACCATGAGGTGTCGGATTTCCCTAAAATGATTGCTAAAGTTGAAAGAATGAATCTAAATCAAGAAAACCCTAAGGTAGATCCAAAAACTAAGACAGAAACCCAAAAATAATTTGAGAAAGTATTGCAACATATGAAAGAAACCCTGAATGACCACCGACATGTCAGATTATAATATTTTTTCAAGGAAAAAGAATGCATTGAAGAAAGAATAGGAGACTTCGACATTGACTGTGTTCTAGATAAGGAAACACAGGTAAACATCATGACAAAGAGAACTTGGGAAGCTATAGGGAAGCCTACTATGATTCCTTCATTAGGAGGAATAGGGTTATTCATAGGAAGGCTAATAAACCTATGTGGAAGGATCGCTCAGATACCTATGACTGCCAATGGAACTTTGACAGAAGAGATTTTGAGATTATTAAATTTATTGAGGACAATGCCCCATATACCATGTTAATAGGAAAACCTTGGATTGACATAGATCAAGTCATACGAAAGGAATAAGAATAAGTCTTAGAGCAGAAGAAGCAAGAGTTAAAATATTTTATAACTAGAAGGATCACACAATTGATTAAAGAATAAGAGAACAAAGTGCAGTTAGTTAATAACAACGACATAGATATCAAAGTTGCAAGAACACTAGAGGACCCACAGAGGACTAAAATATCTATCCCAGATGAAGAAAGAATAGTACCCTTGAAAGAATCTCACCAACGTGAAGTAACTATATCAAAAGAAGATAAGAATCAGAATAGAAAAAGGCAGACCGAGACAAAGATCACTGGGAAAAAGGATAGAAAACTAAGTAAGAAGAGAGCTAAGATCAACCTGTTGTAGAAGGCTCTAGAGGGAACCTCACAAAGGGAAAGTTTTCCAAATTGGAGCTTCGTCGGGATATCAGAACAATGACACATGGTACTTCTCCATGATGAAGAAATATAGCTATTGGGGACATTATAACCATTCGGCCGACAACCTGAACAGATAGAAAGACATTTATGGACAGACAACTCGCCATCCAACCACTGGAACCGTGCCACAACGAGCATAACAAAGTTAATGAAGGCTAAATACCTATTACAAGTGACCCATTGTCGAGTTACCTACTCATCCTATCGCACCATGCCCTAAGAACACCTTTTCCATTCAAGAATTTGATCCCACAGACTAAGTTGAGTTTATACAGTGATCATCGTGCTTCTACTCTCTATCTCATTACTGTGTCTAAGCTACCCCCCCAAACCTAAGACTGTTAACCCCGAGCGTGTATGTCAAATGAGTTGAGCGTTGTAGAAAGAGTTGTTGAGGAAATTTTGAGCGACCTCATGACTGAAAGAGTCATGTCAATATCTACAGGTATACAAGCATCATCCATGAGAGGACCGCCAGCCTCTACATCCACTTCTCATGGAGCATGACCATCCCGATCGTCCAATGAGAAGAGAACTAAGCACAGGGATGACTTAATGAATGCTAAATTGATCCCGACTATATTACCCACCTTTATACCACCTTTAAGTGGTGTTGTAAACTGCGACAGTGTACCTAGGGACTTCGAGTATGCCTCAGTCACTGTGCACCTCTCGAAGGGGATACACGTAGTGAAAATAGACCAAGATAAGATCACAACGTTGAAGTTTAGTGACTTCAAACTCGGAGATCATAAAGTCTACAATATACTCACCCCACATAAGTACCTAACCAGAACAAAGGGGAAAAACTCATTGATCATCCCTCAGCAATGGACTATGGGCCTCACGCAGTCCAACCTACACAATGTCATGAAGATTCCCCACTCCAGATGACACCAGGAGGTGAATGCATGCATCAAACTACCGCTATCTTGTTACCATGGTGGTTACTTGTGGTTAAACCATCATATAACAGTTGATCTAGCGTTGATCAATCAGATCACAGGGTTAAGTATACAAGGACCTGATCCCCAAGAGTTTTACCATGGAAAAGTAATGGATCACGCTCTTGCACAGAATATTAAAGACACCTACGGAGATGTTGAGAAGGGAACGTGAGGCTACAAGGTAGCTTCTATCTAGAGTGGTGCAGTGTGCCTCGCCTGCCAATTGATTGCAGGGAAGTTAGTACACAAGAACTGACACACCCAAGTCACCGATTTTTTAGTTGACCTCACAGGAAAGTGCGTCGAGGGTCTTCAGATGAACTGGGCGAAGTACCTGGTGAACCAATTAGAACTTGATTGCAGAGAATCCCAAGATCAAGCGTACGAATTTAACTTCATCTAGTTATTGATCATGATTTCTTTCATCGCCTGGGAGATGAAGGAAGGTGCGACCTTCCTAGACATCGAGCCATTTGAACCATTGGATGCGAAGTTCAACACACTATGGTATTCAAGCGACATGAATAAACAGTGGCAGTCCAATGTTGTATTTCACACATACTACAACCAGTTGAAGAGCTCCATTCAATCTGAGCCTTGCACCCCGAACGCTTTACATTGGTTATGTTCCTTAATGAAGTTCAACACAAACCACCATTTTATTTACATCACAATGCGTGTTGATGAACATAAGCAATAACTTCAGTTTTATTACAAGCTGACGGAGGAGATCACCAAGGACTAGTCGGTGGACCTCCTCATTCCAACAGACCCCGTAGAGATGTCTGACATTGACAGTCCAGACACAACACATGATACACATGGACCCAACAAGACAAAGAAGACTGAAGAAGCGCAGGATGTAAGCAGTACCTCAATGAAGATTGTTTCCATATCACCAGAGTTAGGGGGTTATGGAAAATAAATAAATGGCACATAGTGGGGACAAAAGAAAGGTGAAGTAACCCCGCCTAGAGACGAGGAGGACCCATTAAAGAGAAGGAAGGTTTCCCCTCCGAAACCTTCTTCCAGGAAGAAATCAAAAGCCTCCATGACCAAGATGTAGACCATCCTCACCTCTAATGACTTCAATTTCATCATATCAACCCTGAATGATGCTTCATTGGAGATAGTAGAGAAACAAGAGGCTAACCAGAAGGAGATGTACAATAAAATTAAGGTCGAGCTCCAAGGAGTACAACAAACATTACAGTCCAGCCGCATAGTCTCCATTGTGCCTCTGTCATTGGGAACACCAGAATTGGGAGATGAGCCAGCTCAACTCCACCACCTAGCTGATACAATCAAAGCTTGCCTTCGACAAGCACATGAAGAAACAACGCAATCCACCCAGGCTTTGGCACAAGTATAGGAAGTACTTGTAGAACAATGTAGTGCTGAAAAATAAGAAAATCTCGCTCTCCAAGCAAAGTTTGATGAGGAAAAGGCATAGCTATAGAAAGGAAAGGAAAAGTTGCTCGTAGAGAAACTTCAAATGAAGGATGTGGTCAATAGAGAAATTTGCTTTGTGAAAGTCATAGAAATAAGGGCAGAGGATCAAGTCATGAAGCAAGTAGAACAATTGACAGAAGTGATCTAGTAGTTGCAGAAACACATAACAGATTTGGAGCTACGCACTATGCTCGAGACCCCTCAAGAAGTAATGGAACAAAGATAAGAAATTGCCCAAAGCACAGTTGAGAGACTAAAATCTCTTGCCCTGGAATGCAAGAAGTTGAATAACTGTAGTGCCCAAATGTATGAGGAACTCACCAAGAACCTAGAGTTGCAGACACTAGAGTCACAACTCCAGGAAGCAAAGCAGCACGCAGAGACGCTACAGGCACAGCTGAAGGCCCTATCAGTTGTAGAAAGAATGAAGCGGTCTCAAGAGTAGTGCACTGCCTAGTAGCATATCCATACGATTCAGATTAGAGTTATGGAAGTAACTCAATGAACTCAACTAGTGAAATATAAGGCGTATCAATTATTCACATATGTTGAAATCTAAGGAGCAAAGCTAGATCAGGTTGTGAATGCAACAAAAAAACACCTAGAAAGACCTGTCAACAACGTGATCATCCAAAAGTTCGTTGAGAAAGAGGTCATCGCACAGCAACAAGTCGAAGCAACTTGATCCAATATCAAGGATTTCGAAGCAGAACTCCCCAGATCGAAGTGACTTGGGATGAGTCACAGGTGAGAGTTGGGGGCCCGTTGGCCCTTAACCAAGTTTTGGGAGATCCTTGGTCAAGTTTGACCTATTTTGGGACTTCGACATCCTTTCAAAGGAAGAGTGTAAGATGAAGTGTATATCGCAGGATCTTGGCTCCTTTTTGGGTCCTTTTTGGGATATGGGAATATGTAACGTGAATGGGATGTTGACCCATGCGTTTAACCATGTTTAGGCCTATTTTCTAATGTATAAATAGAATATTAGGCCATGTAAGAAACTAGAAGTGCATCTAGGTGCTTTTGTGCAAATTGAAAATAAGGCTTGTAGATGCTTTGTGTATATTGTGAGAGACTTGCAGAGCTAAGTGCAAGTGATTGTAATAGGCTATGAAGTGTTTTGTGATGTAATGAAAGGAAGGAGGATCTAGTGAGTTGCGCAGATCTCCTGTCTGTTGGTCACTATAATTGCTTAATTAATTTCAAACAACCAAGTGAAACATAAATTATCAACCCAGGGAAGTCTTTTGTTTCAAAGATAGCTGCGCACTATATATGCTCAATTCCAAAAGCACTTAGTGTTGTAGTAAAGAAATCATTCTATCTAACTTGCTGAAAATGAACTGAAGTTCTGAATTGTATCACAGGAAAGAGATCTCCCTATTGCAATTCTTTATAGTT
>ML779476.1:308876-326413 GCA_009831015.1 Picea engelmannii | reverse complement strand
GCCAGCTCCGTGTTTCAGCATCTGCATGAACCGTGTAACTGCTTCGTGTTTCGGCATATGCATCCTCGGACTGTGTAGCAGCTCCGTGTTCGGCATCTGCATTGAACCGTGTAGCTGCTTCGTGTTTCGGCATATGCATCCTCAGACTGTGTAGCAGCTCCCGTGTTTCAGCATCAGCTCAACAGCGGCTTGGGCAGTTCTGTGTTTCAGCAATGGTCTGAAATACTATTTTGCAAAATATGGACACTTCTGCACTTCTAATCAATGGTTAGGTTCAAAAGTAATGTAAAGTGTTATGCAAAACAAGTTAAACATATAGTGATGAGAAAGGACGTTGTATACCTTGGGGTGATCAGATGAAGTGATAATATGAGTCTAAATATAGGTGATGAAGGGTATAATAATGGCAAAAAGTATGAGCAAAAAGGTACAATGTGTGGTCCCAACACTGTCCTTGGTGAAGTAGGCTTTTGAGGATCTGTGCTTGTAACCGATTGATTGAAGACAATAAAGAAGAAGAGTTGGTGGATGTAGCCCCAAGGTGGGGGTGAACCACCTAAACACTATGTTGTTCCACTTTGTGCTTGGCTTGATGTGTTTATAACTTCTTCTGCTAAGTACTTTGATAGAGATAGATAAATATTCTTATGCTTTGTGCTAATGATGTGTAAGAATGTTAGATATGGCCCATATGAAGGTGCTTAGTTCTTGATCTACTAGATATAACCTACTTTTTTATGATATAGTGCTTAAATACATCAGATCTGAGTGAATCATGTGATGTTATGTTCTCTCTGCACAATAGTTATTGGTTGAATATTGATGAACTGTTGATGCTAAGTGTTCTGTTAAGTATTATTATCACAGATCAATGTCCTAGCTAAGGTTGCAGACACTTAAGTCCTACAACCACCCCTGTCTCTACCTCAGGTGAGACTTCATATACTTCACAGGTGTTTCTGAAAGGGTCGATAGTTAGGGTTTTGTTGGTGCATTGTTGTAGCATTGAACCCTGGGTCTGTCCCTATGCCAACAATAACTTCCTTCAATGTAATTTTAACTAGCCCAGATAAGGTAAGCTCAACGCTTTTTCATTTTTAGAGAGTCTGAAAAAGTGTAAAAGAAGACTCCATTGGGGTGCCTTTTTTCGAAGGTAGTCTAGTTGGTTCGAAAAAGGGGTAAACTAGCACTGAACAAACATCTATTCAAAACCATTTTAACGAGTGTGACAAAGACAATATCACTCGGCAATCTTTTCATATTTAAGGAGTCTGAAAAGGGCTTAACTATGGACTCTGTAAGGGATGTTCTTCTGGACCAATATAACAAGTGTGAAGAAACAAGGTCACTCGACCATATTTTCAATTTTAGGTAGTCTTAAAAGAGCTTAACTATGGACTCCATGTGGGTTCCTTTTTCGTAAAATTAGTCCCTCGGGCCCGAAAAAGGGTTAAAATTATACCTGAGAATACTCTTCTAGTGAACTAAAGTTCCTAGAGTATACCTTTGTTCATACAATTGACCATCTGGACTGAAAAAGGCGTAAACTACCATCGGACAGACATGCCTTCAAATTTTAGTTTGGCGAGCGTGAAGGGCGACAAGATCGCTCGAAAATTTTTTCATGTTTAAAGAGTCTAAAAAGGGATCAAAGAATACTCATATTTGTTTGGGAGTTTGAGGGTGAGGTCAAGAGTGATTATGAATCAATGCAAATGAGGTTCAAAACTCGTAATCAGGAAAAAACTCAAAAGGACTCCTAAGCCTATAGTCATTAATGACAACATGGACGCCAAAAGAAAATGAGAATCTAACTAGGGCATCCATGAAAAGGAATTCTCTACCACTAAATTACGACGCTTCTAAAGCAACCATGATGGTTTCGTGTCACAACTCGGTGGGGTCGATTCTATGGAAAAGCAAAAAAGACAATGAGATGCAGAAAGTGGAGGTGGAAACCTAACTTAGATGCAAAAAGTTGGAAAAACGACCTTTATCCAAAGGACCCTTAAAAAATGACCCAACTGTCAAAAAGTTTCCCAAGACCAAAAGTGAAGTGTATCATAACATCCCGAAACAAACTCAAGAACCATGCTAAATTATTTTCGAGCTAAAAAAAAGACAAAGGGGTCCAAAAAATGACAAAAAGGGGCCGAAAAGTCTATAAATAGAAGCTAGAAGCTCATTATCACCATTGTAAATTGAGAATTGACCAAGAAGTCAAAAACACCCCTTTGCTAAAAGAGTTGATTCTGGGAGCTTTAGAGGATGAAACGAACTTATGCTTAGACGAAGTAAGTACAAACTAGCTCCTCTTGCATTTTTATACTTTCCTTTTTCATTTAATTTGGTTTTTTGGGGGGCGCACACCTCTAAAAAAGGTCAACCCTACATTTATGCGGGTTGTATTAGGATGACCCGTGTATGCCTACATGCAGAAAATAATATGCCTACGTGCATACATGATTGTGTCCAATACAGCCCGCGTACACCCTCCAATATGTGGAAAAAATAAAAAATGCAAGATTTAATCCTCCATGAACTTGTCAATTTGCGGGATGTACATTCATTGGAGAGAAAGGGAACATGAAGACATTGATTTTTTGGTCTCACAAGACCCTTCTACTATCATTGTATTAGCACAATTTGGGTTGTTGAAATTATTCCACTATCCGTTCATGAGGGCATAACCCAGGTTATTGAATGCCTTGATAGATTACTGGCACCCAAACGCTGAGGCATTTATGCCCGAGGGGAAGTCATTGACTCCATTGACTGAATAAATTTACTTCTTGACTGGTCTCTCAAGGATAGGGGATCTAGTCAAGTTATTTACCTTTCCCCTTAGGCCTCACAACATAGCTGAGTTAATCAGGCTACACTGCGAGGCGGGCACAGATAAAGTGGGTTCTCAGGTGTCGATCCACAAGATTTCCAACTGATCACTGAAAGTGATAGTTTTACTTATTGGGAAGATCACTGGATCCACATATTTACATCAGTCTTCCCAGGAGAACATGCATTGTGTGGTATAGTGCTTGAATGCATGAGTGTTCGACTAGAGTACAACCATGCTAGATTGCATGAAGAGACAACTGAAAGAGTGTCAGATGCAAGAGAAAAAAAACTTTGGGTTTGGGACTATTCTCTGTTCCTTTTTCTTCGAGAGGGTACCTAGTCTTAGTCCGTGAGAGATGATACGAGGGCACATGGCCTCTCTCCCAGCATTATGCAAATGGGCAGTGTTTATGCCGTGACAGGGGGGAGGGAGGACTGTTGAGGCCTTCAATGATGATTTCTTTTACCAGTGGTCTCGGAAGATTCTAGATAGAGAGGACTACCCTTATGCTAGGATCAACTTCTCCAGGGATCTTGACATGCCCATACCTCTCGGAGCAGAATGGGGAGAGATAGGTATGTTTGTTTTTTTAATTGTTATTTAATTTTTATTTCTTTTTATATATATCATTTTTTTATGTGTACCAGAGTATCTGACAACTATGTATCTATTATGTACAGATGTGGGACTAGTGCGTCCAACAGACTTCTCAAGGACTAGGTGGCATCATCGACCAAAGGCAGCACCAGCCGCAACCACCGAACCAACAGCAGCAGAAGGGGAACCTCCAGCTGGAGAGGCTGAGAGAGTGTTGAGACGGGTGGAGTGGAACCTTACCATGCTCACTCGTACAGTCCCTATGGAAGAGATCGAGGATCTCCCACCATCAATGCAACCTCACGTAGTTGGGGTACCACAGACTTGGGTCCAACTCTTCTGACATTTGGAAAATGTCATTGTTCACTACAACAGGACCAATAGGCCCCACCCTTAGCTAGGCTGGACTACTTACGTTTCGAGGGCACCTTTTGTATATTTTTTCGGGCATAACCCTATGTCTCTTACTAGAAATATATTTTTAAGGCACTTGCGCCCATGTATGTAATCTGATAATTTTGATATATATATGCATATTTACATCTTTTATGTCTTATGGATTACATTTATTTACAAATGTATTTACATGTGCGTGTGTGTGATTTTTCTTACATGTGTGCAATATGCCAATCTAATACATGATTAGCTAGAGTATCTGTGATTTGATTCAATATCCTAGGAACATGGATATACATAATCTAATCAAAGCTTTGTTCTAAGAGATGTACCCTAAGGAACCGTCGGTGTAGAGTAGGACCATAAACACGGTAAACCCCATTTAACTGGGACACAACCAGTTGAGCATCTAAGTAGACCCAGAGGTGAAAGATACCATGCAACAAAGCATCATGAAGAAACTCTAAGACTACATTGTATTCAGAAACATTGTTTTTGGCGTCACGTAAACATATACCTCCTGAAGATAGCAATTGGCCTTGAGGTGTGAAAATCACCCAAGCTACGGAAGCAAGGCTCCGAGTGTGTCGGCTAGCACCATATGCAAACCCAACGAACACCTCTGATTCACTTGACATTTGCCACAGTGAAAAATATGACATCAAAAGTGACACGTCCATAAAACAAAAAAGACAAAAAATAAAAAGAAAATGTATAATAACTATACATATATACAAGAAGTCACCCAAGGCGACCCAACTATGAGTAACACTTCTTGAGGTAGAGCCCATTTCTAGGCTCTGCCATAGCATTTCCGTCAAAGTCCACTAGATAATAAGCACCCTTCTTTAGAACCTCCTTCATGATGAAAGGTCTTAACCACATGGGTTTGAAATTTTCTGCCCCCAGGGGATCCTTATCTTGGTCATACACTAGGACAAGGTTGCCTTCAGAGAAAATCCGAGGATGAACGGACTGATCATACTGAGACTTGACTTTTTATTTCTGAGCCTTGTTGGCCAAGAATGCATCCCAATGTTGCTCATCAAGATGCTCAAGATATAATAAACGCTCTTCAAGTGGTGAAGTGTCTGGCAATAACTGTACTGCCAACTTTAGAGATGAGATCTGACACTATATAGGCAATACTGCTTCCAGCCTGTAAACGAGTTGAAAAGGTGAGAAACCGGTTGCAGTCTTAACAGACGTTCGGTAGTCCCATAATGCCAAGTACAACATCAAATGCCAATTTTACTTGGCTGAATTGATCGTTCATTGTAAAATAGTCTTATTAAGGGATTTATTCACAACTTCCACCTAACCATTCACTTGTGGGTAGTAGGGTGACGAATGTTCCCACCTCAACCCAAGATTTGACGTTAACTTGGACATCATTTTATTCTAAAAGTGACTTCCATGGTTAGTGAAAATCTCTCTCGGGACACTGGAACTTGCTATTATCTGGTTAAACAAAAAGAGAGTTGTTGTCTCGCCATCATCTTTAAACGTTGGCATAGCTTCAACCCACTTTGTGAATTAGAATATTACTACGATGATATAACAGTGACCCCTTATTGAAGGGCGGTTGCATGTAGTGTAATAAATCCCCCACATGGTGAAGGGACCAACTATGATGACGGGAAACATGGGAGTGCAGTGTGCCCTCATCTTCCAAGAGAAGATTTGACTCGGGTGGACCTTCTTAACTGATTCAACACAATATTTGATTAATTTCGGCCAAAAGTAACTGGCTCGTAGAATATTTTGGGTTGTTGCCAACCCATACAAATGACCACCACATGCTCCAGTGTGGCAATCGTTGAGCACGAATTCTGCTTCTTCATAAGTGAGACACTGGCGAAGGATGCAATCTACACCTCGATGATACATAGTGTCCTTGAGTATGAGATAGTTCTTGGCCTGATGGCATATACAGCGACGCTCATCATGAGAAGCAGAGGTGGGGAACTTCAAAGTCTGGAGATAGACTAGTATATCTCCATACCAGGGGTTCGAAGATGCAATAAAAAACATGTCTCCTTTAATAGGCGAATCCTCGGGTATAACATCACCTTATTTGACCAGAAGTTTCGAGATGAGTTCTGCGAAGACCAACGACCTTTTGGATTTTGCTGAAACAAAATCCAAGTCAAATTATTGGAGGATAACTATCCATCTACTGATATTTCCACTGATTACATGTCATGTTAACACGTATTAAAACAGATTCACAATGACAATGACGGTGGTCTTGCAAAACAAGATATAATGATGGAACCATTAGACAACATGAACTGTTTCCAATGCAAGGTTTTCAACATGGGAATAATTGATTTTTGGTCCAACCAAGCCTCGGCTTAGGTAATAAATCACGTATTCTTCAAGAAAATCATCCTCCTGAACCAATACCATACTCATGGTCAACTCTTTCATAGCCAAGTACAATAAGAAATATTTATTATAATTGGGTGGCCGAAGCAGAGGGGCAGACATGAGGGTGCATTTCAACTCTTCAAATGAGCGCTGAGTGACTTTTTCCCAATGAAAAGGAACATCCTTCTTCAGTAAACGCATGAAACCCTTTGTGATCTCGGCATAGTTTGCGATGAAACGTCGTAAAAAGTTCGCTTTTCCCTGTAAACCGTGAATTTGAGGGACTGTGCACGGGGGAGGTAACTAAACTATTGCCTCAACCTTTAGAGGATCAACCATGATCCCTATTGTCGAAACTATGAAACCTAATAGACAACCCGATGTTACGCAAAA
Source organism: Picea engelmannii (assembly GCA_009831015.1). Classification (NCBI taxonomy): domain Eukaryota; kingdom Viridiplantae; phylum Streptophyta; class Pinopsida; order Pinales; family Pinaceae; genus Picea; species Picea engelmannii. Next base: position 319,815 of record ML779476.1, on the reverse strand, counting down.
ACCGAATTTGTTTGGATTCAAGCGAATCTGGTAGTAGCGAAATCGCTCAAAGATAAGTCGAAGGTGTGTGGGATGATCATCCCTCTTAGGAGATCATGATGTTAAATCATCTAGATAAGTCTCGACTATGTGTTTGAGATCATGGAAATAAAAATGCATGGCCCGCTGAAAAGTAGCTCGAGCATTTTTTAGACCAAAAGGCATCTTCCAATAAGCGAATGTACCCCACGAAAAAATGAAAGAAGTCTTGTGTTGGTCTTCGGGCTTGATCTGTATCTAATTGTATCCCAAAAAACCATCCATGAAATAAAATACCTTGTAACCTGTGCATTCATTGACTATCTAGTCAATAAATGGCATGGGGAAATTATCCTTTGGACGGGCCTTGATCAAATCATAGAATTTTGTACATACGTGAATCGTACCCTGTTTTTTGTTGATTGGAATGGGATTTGACACCCATTGATTCAATTGGATGGGGTAGATGAAGCAAGCTTCAAGCAATTTCTCTACTTCAACCTTAATAGTTGCTTCTTTCTTAGGATTAACCGGATGAAGCTTCTGTTGGACCGGCTTAGTGTTAGGATATGTTGTGATTTCATGTTCAACGATTCTTGGATCTATGCCTAGAATTTCCTTGTAATACCAGGAAAACACGTCGCAAAATTCTTTAAATAAGTCCTTGTAGCTTCAAATCTCCTTGGGGGAGCAGTCCACTCTGACGAAGACATTCTCCACGACGCCAGGGGTTCTGGAGATATCAATATGTATCATTTTAGCGATGGTTTCCATATTTCCTTCAATGTAAACTGCGCGTGTAGCCAAAGGATAGATAGGACAAGACCTATCTTCAGTCATAGTCAAAGTGAATTCACCTACTTCAATTCTTCTTAACTGTGGGAGGCAATAACATCTGTGATAGAGATCATCCCAGGGTTTGTCCAGACTAGTTATTGCCTCAATAATTGCCTCGTCTTAGGTCAATACTAAGTCTAAAGAATCAGTATTGGCGAGGGAACCTTGAGCCCAAATAGGCTCGAGAACTGGATCTAACTCTTGTGTGGGAGTCAGATTAAGATCGATGGAATCTTGTTGGACTATAGAGTACGCAACCTCTGCCATGGTGCCCTGTCCCCTCTATCGCAGCTGATGGGGAAAGGAGAGTCCACAGATCATCAAAGTAAGTCATACAAAACTCCAAGAATAGAAAAATTTCAACCTTAAGCTGGTCGGGGACCGCCAATATGAACTTAACGTCACCGAAAGGAGGTGGGTAATCAAAATTACCCATCAAAGGTGGGCACAAACCAACCCCTACATTGACGATGTCGGGTTGAGTTTTATCAATCATCGAGACCATGGATTCCCTCGATGAAGGGTCAGGACAGGAGAAGGACAAGTGATCAATGGAAACGATCTGGCTCTCATGTGGAAACAACAAGAACCAAAAAACTGTAGCGACCACTGCTTGCATAGCATAGGTCCAAATCCTTCCTAACAAGATATTGTAGTCAAGAGACGCATCGACCACTTCAACCTCGACACACAAGGTCTTCCCCCCTAACTACACGGGGAAAGAGGGGATGATTCCATGTGGTCGGAACAAACGACCATCGAAAGCAGTAATAAGATTAGGTGATGGAGATAAAATGGGTTGGCCAATGGCCTTCCAACACGTCAATAACATCATGCATGTCGAGGCACCCTCATCAACCATCGTGCGAAAAATGTTTTGACTAAAAATTTTCATGGTGTAAGCCACTACTATCTGAAATTCCACATGCTAAGGGAGATGAGGTTTCAAGTTGGTCGTATCAAGCATGATCGTTCCCGAATTACAAGTCTCAGTAGATCCTAAGGTAGCTAACAGAGCCTTTCTCTGGGAAGGGCATCTCTGGAGGACTTACAAAGAAGACATTTCACACAGGGTTTGAGACAAATCCTCCACCATAGAGTAGTTATAGGCAGCCCTTGCATTTGGATTGTGGGAAGATTTCTTGAATGCACCTTTCGGGATGCGTTTCATTGTTTCTCCCAATGTCTTCTCAATCTGGAGAGGAAGAGGTGGGTTTTCGGCTTCTTTACCCTTCTCAAAGGTGTTTGGCATTATGTAGTTGCGTGTTCTAGTTTCTATATCAACATTACCTTTCAACATATACACATTCATAGATGAAGGATTACTCGAAGATGAAGGGGGTCCCTCACTACCCCCTTTTGTGATTGAAGAGGCTTGAGTTAAATTTTTCCCATGTGGAAATGGGTTTGTTAACAAGGTAGGTTGTTGTTGTGCCAATAACTTCCGGGCCTCTGCCAGCCGAAGGCATAAGTGAGTTGGATGGTCTTCTATGCAAAGGTTACACAKATACCTTGACTTCTTCTTTTCTCTGTTGCCCCTGCCAACAATATTGATAGGTTTCTTATCCCCCTTACCCTTCTTTCATTGTTTCTTCTTTCCATCAAGATGTTGGTTGGCCTTAGGGTTTRTCGATTGCACACTGTGTATGTCCAACATTTGACAAGGGGGGGTAGCCGAACCAGTGGTATGGCTAGACGCTATCTGTTGTATTGAAAATTGTTGTAATTGATTTGACAGTTGATCAACAGGCTTCGTTTGCGTTAAACCAACAATACCATCGGCATGTGGTCCAAATCTATGTCTGGTCTTATCAAGTATTGACCGTGGTGCATATGGAAAAACTTCATAAAGTAAACCAGACTGAGATTAAATTAGTTCTAGTTGTTGAGCTCTCATTATCGCTTCCTCTTCTTAAGAGACCCCCGACATTGCTACGTCTTTGTATAACTGAGGTGCCAAATACTTAAGGAACCACTCAAGTAGGAATGTTGGTGGGACTGGTATTTTTATCACACTCTTCCAGCGTCTCCATTCTTGGATGTGATCTGAGATATGGTCTGCCTTTGTCTGCTCAAAGTTGGCCAGCAATTCGGTGTCGGCATCGTATCTCATAGTTAATTGAAAATGGTTTAAGAAAACCATTGCCAATTCACCAAAGGTAGATTATCTTGAGCGATCAAGCTCAATGTACCATTTTGCAGCACTCCCAATGAGAGTGCATTGAAACAAACACAACTGGAAGGATTCATCTCCCAATGAGTTGGACGAGAACCATAAATGGAAGGTAGTCACATGATCGCCTGGATCTTCATTAGGCTTAGCTTCGAACTTTGGAATGTTTGAAGGCAGTTTGGTTGGCATAGGAGGCCAACACAGATTATGACAGATGGGGTCGTTTAATAACCTTTTCAAGTCTGGCAAGTGCAACGTTGCCAGAAATGGTAATTTGGGTTATTAATTATAACCAGGGAAAAATGAGCCTGGAGTTTGGTTGGCACCAGGTTGCTAGGAAAAGTTAGGTTGTTGGCCAGGGTTCTGGTAAAAACCATGGTCGTGACCAGCATACAGATTCTGCGCTTGTTGAGATTTCATCGGTTGACTCCCATAATAGGACGTGGAAGGTTGGGCATATTCCAAGGATTTTGGGAAGGGTTGCCCCCTGCCGATCCGATGGGTAAAGATCTTGAGCCTTGCTCATGATTCCATTGGTTATGGAAGGGGTTTCCCTAGGTCGGCATCCCTGAAGAGGGATTTGATCCCTGTCATGGATTCCAAGGTCCTTGTGAGGAAGGAATTCCTGATTTTTCCCCCTGTGCAGGAATAGTACCCTACATAGGATCTGGTTGTCCATAACCGGGGTTTCCCCCAACCGATATGACAGCTGGCGATAATGCATTGTTACAAAATGCATCGAACAAAGAGAACGACGTTGAACCAACCAACATGATATAAGAAGGAAGTCCTTGACTACCTGCTCCAAATGAACAATAATTTACGTTCAACCCAACAAAGTGTTGGTGAGCACCACCGAGAGAAGGGGACAAAGGAGGTATATGACCCCCTCCATTATGGAAAGCATTATAGGGAGTTGAAATTCCCCCCATGGATCCTTGCAGAGGATTGTTCGAGATCCCTACCCCTAAACCTAAATTTCGTAGAGTGGAGTAGGAAAGGACAGATTTTGTATCGAAGCCAGGAATCTCGTATGAGAATGGAGGGCTTATCACACTCTGGGTGAAAGGAGCAGTGATCGCCTCCATAGATGGAATCAGACCATTTCCCAAGGTAGAGGCTGTCAAGACCATAGTGGTCCAGACTGACGATGATTAGTTAGGAGGCGAAAAAACCCCTATAGTGACAACCATAGAGGGAGTATGAGGATTCATTGAAGAATTAGCAAAATTTGTCTCCATCGTTGCGTGTGACACTACCTGATGCTCGTAAGGGTCAACCTGTACGACGATGGGCATCGATAGATCAGTGATCGAAGGGTTATACAGACAAAAAGCTTATGCTCCAAGGTCAGAAATGGTTGGTTCCTCTGAAATCAAATGTTCTCTTCTCAGAGATGAATCGGGCATAGTTTCCTGTGGCCCGGTCACCTCAAAAGACCCTTGTTGGTCTAGTATTCACCTTAGCAGTGGCGGGGGTGGCTCCAGATTAACCGACGACAGACCAAGAAGCCTTGGCGACCAACAGAGCTCCTAATCCTCCATGGTGTGAGAATATCAATGACACACTAGATATTTCTATTAACGTTAAAGATCGACACACACTAGAAAAATATCCTATGCGATAAGACAAGAAGATCACTTAGCTAGTTGGAAGAACAGTTACACCAGCCAACACTACAGAAACTTACCGATGCAAGTGCAACTTAAATACGGAAGCACCCTCTGGGTATACTATTAAAAGCGTGGCGCGATGTCTACCCTAGGTACCATGGTATACCCTCGCAGTCACCTGTGTAAGTCACTAAGATAAAGGAAACTAGGTTTCCATCGCACGAACAGTCACTAGGCGAGTACAGTCAATAGTCGAGCGGACCGCAATGAGCAGGGTATCAAGCCCAAAACCTATCAAGGGTATTGAAAGAAAGTGTTCTGGAAGATTACTAAGGACCTCGAATGGATTCGAGACCCATGAAGCTCCGTGGCAAATGCGATCAATGGAATCCCAAGATGAGCCCTCTATATGTGTTTCCCACTATGCTTGGTCCAGCTTTGGAGGGGTTATCTTTTCTACCTTTCCGTAGGCGACCTTGTGTTTAGCCCCTATGTTAGAGGGGGTTTCCAAATAAATTTCACGGTTACTGGAATTTTAAGCACTTTCTAGCATAGACTCCTATGTTTGTTTTTGTAGCCTTGAAGAGTTTCCTCTCCAATCCTAAATCAAGGCTCTAGCCTAGACTAAATTGATGGACCCTACAAACACAAAGTCTAATAAATTTTAATTAAGCGTTAATTTTAGTGGTTGTTCTTAAGCCAAAGGGAACAGAAGTGAAACCAATGATGTTCTTTAAGAGATGAAAGAGAAGAGCATAAAATGAAACTAAAAACAAACTACTTCTTCTTCAAAAGTAAAGATTTTTCAATTTGAACTCTTTAACCAAACTTTTTCATAACTACTTTTCTTAGATCTTTGAAAAGAAAAACCTAAAACAAGATTTCACTCGACTACGAGCTACTTAATGTCCTAAGTATTCAAATAAGAACTTAATAAAAAAATTATTTTTCCTTGATAAATAAAACAATTAACCTAAACTACTTTTACCAAACAAAGAGATGATTTTTTATTTTTTTATGCTTCAAAAAAGAAATATGAAAATGAATTATTTTCTTTTCTTCTAAAGAAAAAAAGGGAAAAATGAAGACAAGACAAGACCAAGAAATGACTTCTGGCCCACCGCAGACCACAAGGGAGTCACTAACAATGCTAAACAGATAGATCAAAATAGACTCACAAACTCGTCTAAAAACCCTAATAAAGAAAGCGCAAGAAAACTTTGGTAAAGAAAATCTATATTGAGGTCAGACCTAGGCTACAGACTACTATAACAGAGACCAGGACTAGATCAAGAAAACCCCTAAGAAGTATGACTTATGACAGGGAAGAGGATGATCGCCTCTTCTTTAAAAAATATTTTCTCAACACAAGCACACTACTAACACTTCAAAAACCTGCGTATGTACGCGGGCTATCCAAAGGTAGGGCACATATGCACGCGTTCAGACCCACTACAGGCCGTGTACACCTCTGTAACTTCTCAAAAAAAATGAAAACTAATAGTCAAGCAAACGAAGCAGGGAGTATTGGTATTGAAGACCAGAATCCCTTAAAGACACTTAAACTTACAAAAACTAAAAAAGGCAGTTAAACCAATTAAAGAACCCAAAAATATCCCTTAAAAACCCTATAGGTTTCCCCAGTATGGCCGTCAATTCCAATGTAGCAAGAAAACACCCTACGGACTACACCAGGGTTCTAAAGTGCAGGAAGAGCTAACTGTCTAATGTCTCCTACTTTTAACAACTATCCCGACATTACCCCACAATCATACATAAAAAAAAAAAGTATAGGGATCTAGTAGGCTTGCCTTAAACTGCGTATCCGGTGTCGATCCCTTTGCATTCAGTTGTTTCTTGACTGCAGATCTCCTCCCAAGGCCAACCTGCATTCACCAAAATAAAAACAAGAAACTACAAGCATGCATTCTATATATGGATTAGTGAATTAGATATCATACCAAAAACACAAATAAATAATGAATATTGAAGACATCATTTGGCGGAATGGAAAAAGTATTTCTTTATATTAATCTCACAAATTTGCTTACAATATGAGACCAAAAACTACTCCTCGAACTTGGTCTTGGGCTCCTCTTCACCGTGCACCAAATGCTTCCACGTATTCTTCTACTATTTAGTTCTCTCTAGAGAAATGGCAAGGGTTTGCAATGGAGGAAAAAGAAATTCTGGCTCAAACTCACAATGTGGTTGCAAAATATTGGGGCAAAGGGGGAATACTAAAATGGGAAGAGTTTATTTTCTCTCGTGATTATTCTTGGAAAGGGACCCCAACACCTTATTTTATAGGCCAAAAAGATAGTTATCTGGTTGGGTGACCGGCTATGGGCAGTCAAAAGGTTAGGTAATGGCCCCAAAACCCGTATCCCTTTGCAAAAAAAAAAATTCATTCTTTTTGTGAGTATACGTGGGATATAATGGTGCAGCATGCATGTGTACATGGGCAGTAGTGGTGCAGAGCATGTACATCTTCATAAAAATGGTTTTTAGAAGAGTTGTTCAATAATGGCTTGGCAAAAATAGCAAGTATGATGGCCTGATGCCAAGTATGCATGTCTGGTGCAATTTAGGGTTGTAACAGAAGGATAGACTGGGAGGGGGATACAAAGTGATGGGGAGAGAGGGGTATATGTAAGAGAGAGAGAGAGAGAGAGAGAGAGAGAGAGAGAGGGATACCAAGAGGGAAGGGGGGTAAAGAAAGGTAAATAGAGAAAGGGGGAAAGAGTGGGAGATAGAGAGTGAGGGGGATACAAATTTTTCAATGTGTCAATGTTTAATCAAACATGCACAGGAGATCTATCTAAAGAAAGTACAAACAAATATCATCAAGAAAGGAAGAGAGATTCAATATGGAAGAATGATAAAGTATATTCATACTACTCTAATGAGATGATGATTGATACATAGATGATGATCAATATGATTCAATGAATGAGTGGAATACACTCATATATAGGACATAACATTCCATAATAGTAGAATCCTTGCATATATAATAACATAATAGTGATGATATAAAATAGAAAGTTAGTCAATTAACTCCCACTGAACTAGTGTGCCGAAAATAGAAATTTCTCTAAAATCCCCCATGAACATCACTATGGAAAAAAAATGAGTCACATCTACTAGGCCATATTATATACTCATGTAAAATGAAACTAATGAGCACTAAATGAAATGAGGAAAGAGGGAAAACCACATGGGAACAAAAAAACCCCTCAAAAGACAATGCATCAAAAGAAGAAAGGGAAACTGCTAGGAAACAATGTTCTTCACTGCAAGAAGATCCTGCAAAGTCTAAAACTTGTGCTCAATGAAAGTATTTATGAAGATGTAGAAATATTTATGGATCTGATGAATTCCTTTGGAAACCTGTTGTTCCTTGTACCTCTTGATCCTATGGACCCATCTGCACCTAAAAATATTCATTTCTGGTGGAAGTGGAACCAAATTTCCAAGTCTGATTCTTTAGGAGTGAGTCATACTCCTTCTGCATGACTTTTTTCCATAATAGATTTCCCACAACATCACTTTAGAGTTTTCGATCAAACGATTGAACCATATAGCAATGCATGGGCATTGCAGGTTCAAAATATGAAGGTACATGAGAAGGCTCCTCATGATGAGATTGACCCCCTCGAATCCAATGGATTCCCTACAAGAACACATGATTTTTGAAGTGTGAACTATGCCTTCTTGGGCATCAGTTGAAGCTTCAACATTGGCTTCTTATCTAGGTGTACTACCTTCTTATTTCCATGTACATAATATGAGTACACGTATGGAATCATATCTGATGTTTGAAGCTAATGGAAGCACCAAAGTATATGCATGTTGCACTGGAGGTGCATACAAAGTACTATCCTTATGTGTAAGTAAAAAATAGGAGTCATTATCAGAAAACTTAGTGAATTTATACAACCTTGACTTGTGATCCACCTCTCAAATTGCAATGATGGAATTGTCATGCATGTCAAGCACAAAAACTGAATCTGATGTAAATTCAACCTTTTTACCTTTCTCAGTGATCTGATAAACTAAGAGCAGATTCATAGAAATATTTGGAACATGTAAACATTCTCAAAACAACCATTATGGATTTCCACTCTCCCCTCTCCTACTACTGCTACTGGAGTATCATCCCCCATGAGAATAGGGGGTCTTGAGAATGGACTCAAAGAATATAAAACTTCCTCTTTCACTTCCATATGATGGGATACACCAGAATCTATAATCCATGAATCAAATAAGGAATTAATTGCAACAAGACCATGATTATTACCTTTCTTAGGAGCATGATATTCTTCCTTCTGTTTCTTGAATCCCTCTGGGATGAATTTTCCAAGGTTGTTCTGCTGAAGTGCATGTTCCATAAGATCGATATGTTTCTTCATGCATGTGGATTATCATAATTCGGTTTATTGAAGTAAGTGCACTACTTTCCCTTCTTCTTCTTCTTCTTGGAATATGAAGAGTCTCTATATCTTAAAGAATCATTGAAGGGTTTGGAATATCCCTCCTTCTCTTTATGTTCCTCCTTCCCGGTTTGTTTGGATGATCCTTTTCCATCATGCATAATGAGTGCATGTTCTTTGGGATCCTTGATTAGGCCCATATGAATGAGTTTTTCATGCTCATGTGTGAGAGTATCAATAAATTGATCCATGGTAGGCATCTTCCAATTTGTTCCCATAAGATACCTGCCAAAATGGAAAGTGGAAACATAGATAGCATATTTTGGTCCTAGCTTGGCCAATATTGTTAGAATAAGTTGGTCCACTTGTTTAGACTTATCAATACCACGAGATTCTAACCTCAATATAAAATATTTAAACTTGGTAAATAAATCATGTATATTATCAAAACTTTTAGGATCCAAAGTATTCAACTCTACCTAAAGCATATGACCTCTCATATGATCCTGCTTTCCAAACAAAATTTCCAAGGTGGTCTAGATGTCGTTTGGAGTCTTGCATGTGGCAACATGAAACCATATATCAATTGAAATCAATTCAAGAAAAAGTCTTGTGGCTTCATCCTTTCATTTCTCCCATATCGTCTTCTCAATCGCTAATGTGGGTTTTGTTTCTGTTCTCATCGTCAAGTTGTATAGTCCTTTCCTTATGAGTTGGAATTCTGACTTAGGTTTCCAATCAAAATAATTGTATGGTGTGAGGATTACCACCAAATTTGAATGTATAATAGGTTTCCTATCCATCTCTCCCACTATTTCTGAGAACCCCTAAAAATTTACTCTCAATTTGCAAGTGAAAAACTAAGAAATAACTATAGAAAGGGCACTTTAAGTAAAAATTTGTATCAGTTTCAGGAGACGGTCTTCCGACTTATTTTCTGAGAAAACAGTGAGGAATATCTCCAAATGGTTGAAAAACCACTTGAATAATGGGTCGATTTACTTATCTTGCGGGTTGTTTCCTCAAAACGTTAATATTTTGGGAGAAATCATTGTAGAAAGGTATGGCCATAGGTTCATATCAGTTTTAGGAGGAGATCTTCCAGCTTCCTTTCTGAGAAAATGGTGAAGGATTTCGCCAAACGGTTGAAAACCCACTTGAATAATAGGTCTATTTACTTCGCCCAAGGGTTGTTTCCTCATAAAGTTAATATTTTTTTATAAATTACTGTCGAAAGGTATGACCGCATATTTGTATCAATTTCAAGAGGTGATCTTTCGTCTTCCTTTCTGAGAAAAAAGAGAATGATTTCACCAAACGGTTCAAAACCCACTTGCACAATGGGTCTATTTACTTCCCTTATGAGTCGTTTCCTCTGAAAGATAATATTTTGGGATAAATCACCGCCAAAAGGTACAACCACAGATTTTGCTCGTTGAAACTCTAATTATTTTTATTCTTTGGCTTGTCTGGCTTGCTCCAAGCAGAGTAGCTATGATACCATGTCAATGTTTCATCGAAACTTGCACAGGATATCTAGCTAAAAAAAGTACAAACAAATCTTATCAAGAAAGTGAGAGATTCAATATGGAAGAATGAGAAAATGTATTCACACTACTCCAATGAGCTAATGATTGATACATAGATGATGATCAATATGATTCAATGAATGAGTGAAATACACTCATATATAGTACATAAAATTCCATAATAGCATAATGCATGCATGCATAATAGTATAATAATGATGATCTAAAATAGAATTAGTCAGTTAACTCCCACTGAACTAGTGTGCCAAAAATAGAAATTTCACCAACAAAAATGAGGTGGAGAGAGGGGAAGATGTAAGAGAGGGAGAAGGG
>ML779476.1:269373-295386 GCA_009831015.1 Picea engelmannii | reverse complement strand
TTCATGATTAAATAGGGTTATAGGTGACAAGATCCTAGTTCAAACTATATTGCCAGAACTTGACGAGGAAGGAAAAATCATATTGGAGCCTGAAGCCATCACTTACACAAGAATTCACCAGCTGAGGAATAGATCCATTTCAGAGTATCTCATTAAATGGAGGAAACTACCAGCTAAATATTCCACTTGGGAAGATGAGTCTTTTATACAGAAACATCTAGAGTTTCTCAAGTGTTGTGGACAACACTTGTCTCAAGGGGAGGGGCATGTTAAGCCCTAATATTGGCTCATCACCCCTTAATTGGGGAATATTACATTAGTAATGTTATTTTATTTATGTCGGCTTTATTCCATTAGTTGTAATTATACCTCCTAGTCTCCTATATATACCAAGGAGACATTTTCATTTTGAATCATCTTGTACTTGAACATTTATGTGGGTTAAAAGGAGGTTTCCCCCTTGAAGAGGCTTATTATCTAAAATTATCTCTTTTTCAAGGCGTTGAGTACTTATTCTGAGGTTTTTCTATTCTATATTGATATTTGGTTCTTAACAGTAACATCCCCATCCACCTAGGTTGAGCCATGCTACTCCATAAAACACTCCGACAAAGATCTGATACTAATCTATAACCTAGCTAGTCTCCCACTGAGTCTTGTTAGTAACTTAAACATTCTCTAAGTCAAGCCAACTATTACATTCCCAGCATACCACTAACCAATGTTACTCTAGAAGTGCACTGCGTGGAATCTACTTTAAAAACAACCTGTGCAGTATCTCTTGAAGTAACATGCTCAACCCAAACTTGAGTCACACCACACAACTTAAAAAAACATAAGAAACAATCTCTCTTCAAACATCCTTAAGAAACATAATTGAATAAAACAATTGTGTGCACCATCATATTGACCACGCAGTACAACTATGTGAAAAAACACCTGGGTCTCATGTGCCACTTCTGTTATTACTATGTATGGGGTATAATTCTGCAACTGCACACACGTGAGTTCCAACCTCTTAAGCACACCGGTTACAATCCTGCACACCCGACCACTCAATCTTCTTCTACGTGACTCATAACCAAATTCAAAAAATAAAACTTAAAAGGAAAAGTTATGATCAACTGACATAATCATGCACAACTACAATTAAAGGCGAAAAACACCATACTTACATGAGCATGCAATAATAAACAAAATAACAACAAATACTTATATGCAACACATACGATAATTTAACCCATGTCAAATATAGACAAAAATTCATGTAGTAACCAAGACAATTACATGAGAAACACTTATATTTTTATGAAAGTCACCAACTATGGCATTGAATCAATTGTTCCTCCTAACCATAGATGGTTTTTCTCATAATATATCAACAACAGGTCACCCCCGAGTTGCGGCTCAACTCCACTAGGGAAAATAGGGTCCTAGCGACAAGATATGGTCTGAAACTCAATAGAATTTCCCAGTCCCAAGTGCCCACTACTACAATTATCCCACAGTACCTCAGTCCCTACACAACTATCATACCCAAGGAAGTATGTCCCTTATCTTCTCAACATTCCTTCACCTACTCCACTTCCCTTCCAAGGCTTACCAACAACAGGTTAGACAAGAAATCTTTGAGCCCTACGACTAGTGTTCAGTGCACCAGGGAACAACTGTCATAAAAAATATCACCTGGAGAGTATGCCCATAGGTCTAAAAACCACTCCACAATAGCGAGTCTATCACCTAGAGAGACTTCTCATGGTTTGTCAACCTAACTCTTCAATAGTATACTTCTACTTACACCTACAACTCCTTGCAAGCTTCTCTGGGAAGATCGACTAATAATTGTATTTTCCATACATTTTGATCCCCTTCTTCTCACAAGAGCATGTTACATGAAATATTTTTCCCATCTTCCATGCAAATAATACCATAAAAAAATGACCCAAAATACACTAAGGCCAAAAAAATAGATTGCATGCCTTCCACTTAACACTTGTCACCTTCAAAAGTAGCTTTAAACCACTTGGTGACCAGTTCCCTACCCTTGGGAAATTAGGATAAAATAATATATCTGACATTTACACTTTTCTCGAAAATATTATAAAATATTTCTTAATACTTACGACACACCCCACTTTTCACTTTTTCGGTGGAGTAGGCCTCGCATCTCTTTTCGTCTGAGTCAGTCAGTGCATTGTGATGCCAAATTATATTAAAATCATGATTATATTTAAAAGTATAGGTGCAATGGCCTATCTACATCTAGGCTCACCAACCTCATAATCACATAGTCTCTTTGGCCTCAAAACATAAACATCCATTTCCCGTGCACTAACCCAAGTGTGCACAACATAGTGTAATGTGCACACTTTTCAAGGTGCATGCAACACCAAAATCTAGGTGTCAATGGCTCACCAGCCTAAGTGTAAATTACATTTATACTTGGTACCAATCGTCTCACCAATCTATGTGAAATTACAAAAGGTTCTAGATGAGAGACGTTGTAATCCCCTCCCCCTTATTTATGCATTGTCCTCAGTGTATCATATACAAATGTACATACAAAATTTCAAACTTCATAAAAAATATTAGGATACTCTTCTCACATATCATCATTACGCTCCTAGTTTGCATCTTCAGGACCATACTAGGTCCATTGGACCTTTACCAACTCGATGACTCTATTTTAGAGCTGATTTATTTTTTGATCCAATATGAAAACTGGTCACACTTTAAATATTCCTTCTAGATCCACTTGAATCACATTCCAATCAATAACATAATTAGCATCTGGTACATACTTATTAAGTAATGAAACATGGAAAACATTAAGAATGCATAAGGACACAAGCAATGCAAGCATATAAGCGACATGAACAATCCTTTCAAGGATATCAAATGGCCCACAATAGCATGCCACTAACTTAGAACACTTTCCCAACTTCAAGGAACTGCACCTGGCCTTAACTTTCAGAAACACATGATCACCCACTTCAAATTCTCTATGGGTTTTGAGTTTATATGTGTAGATTTTATTCCTGTCTCGAGAAAACTTTAAATTATGAATTATCTTTACCATCTTCTCCTCCATTTCCAATAGAAAATCTGGTCCAACTACACCACGCTTTGTTGGGTTATTCCAACTTACATGCATGTTTCACTTTCTACCATAAATTTCTTCAAATGGGCTCATCTTTAAAGATGATTGATACCCATTGTTGTAAGCAAACTCTACCAAATGAATTAGTCTTCCCACTTGGATGATTCATCCATCACATACATCCTCAACATATATTCAATGACCCAATTTACCCTCTCAGTCTAACCATTTGCCTCAGGGTGATATGATGTGATGAAATTCAGAATTGTTCCAAATCCCTTGAATAACCCTTTCCAAAAGTTTGAAGTGAATGTGGAATCTCTTTTAGACACAATTGTCTTAGATATACCATGCAATTTGGAAACTTCATGCATGTAAATCTATGCAATGCCTGCTAGTTTTTGTGTTGACTTCACTAGAATAAAATGGGAAGATTTAGTAAGTGTAATATTCCATATATAATATAGTATGCAAAACATAAATATTTAGCAAGAAATGGAAGAACAACAATAATGTAACCAAATCAATATCAGAATAATACCAGAATAACACCAGAAAGAGAACCTTTATTACTGATAGAAAATTCCACTTGCCTCTTCGAGGGGGAAACCTCCAGTAGAGAAGGTCTCTATTACAATAATATCCAACACAAAACTTCTCATACCCTCTACTCTTATTTATACTAAATATATCTATCCAAAATAACGATCTAGAAGAAGATCCTTCTAGAAGCGAAATCTTCTATTAGGTATTTTTACATTTGACTTATTCTTCCTTATTGCTAGGACTTATTAATATTGGCCTTTATTACATGAAAATATATTATTCTACCTATGTGAGGGGTTAGGGAGGTTAGGTCCCTAACACGCCCTTCCCATTAAAAACAACCTTGTCCTTAAGGTTTGAAATCAGGAAATTGTTGTAGAATGGTAGTTAGTTCCCAAGTGGCATTTTCCGTAGTTGTATCTTTCCACTGGACTAACTCTTCCTTGATGATTCACTGACGAAGAAAATGCTCACGTTGGTCCAAAACTAATTGTGGTTGCAACCAGATGGAGCCTTCTTCATCCAACTAGGGAAGGTTCGTTTGAGTTTGACACTTAGTTCCAATCACCTTCTTTAAACAAGAGACATGAAAAATATGATGGGTCTTAGAATTACTAGGAAAAGATAATTGATAGGCCACCTATCCCACATGCTTGAGAATGGTATAAAGACAATAAAATTTGAGCACTAGTTTCCAACAATGGTTGGCCTTGAGTGAAGTTTTATTATAAGGTTGCAGTCAAAGAAACACCTAGTCTCCTTCAACAAATTGACATTTAGAGCAACCCTGATCTTCCTATTTCTTCATGCAATTATGGGCCATGAAAAAATTCTCTTTGAGGGTACAGAGAAGAGCCTCTCTAACTGTAACTGTTTGGTCAAACGCCTGGACCTTTGAGACACCTGGAAGGTATGAGATAATTGAAGGTGGATTTTTCCATATATTGCTTCAAAAGGAGTCATGTGAGTAGTTGTATGGTAACAAGTGTTGTACCACCATTCAAATAGTGGTAACCATTGATCCCACTGATTTTTCCTTTCAAATGAAAAACACCTCAAATATGTTTCCAAACACTTGTTGATAAATTCAGTTTGACCATCAGTCTGGGGATGATAAACGATGTTGAGATGCAATTGGGTGCCTTGTAGCCTAAACAGTTCTTGCCAAAATTTGTTGGTGAAAGTGGGATCTTGATCAGAAACAATAGAATGAGACATTCCATGAAGATTGAAGACATGGTCCATGAAAATTTGAGCCACAGTGGAGACGGTAAATGGGTGTTGAAGAGAAAAAAAATGAGAATACATGGAAAGAAGATCAACGACCACCATGATGACTGACTTATTTCCCAATTTAGGTAATCCCACAATAAAATCCATAGATATATCCCTCCAAATAGAAGGTGGAATTGGAAGTGGTTGTAGTGCGTCAGGATCTTTGACTGTTTCTCCCTTGTTGCATTGAAAAACATCAAATTCTGCCACAAAAGTGTGAACATCATGTTTCATACCATCCCAGAAAATAGAACGTTTGACCCGGTCATACGTTTTGGTAAACATTGAGTGCCCAGCTATGGGTGTAGCATGAAGCTAAAAAAGTAACGTGGATTTAAGTTGTGATTGTTTATGTAAATACAAATGACCTTTGTAGCGAAGCTCATCATTGTGCCAAGAGTACCTTGGGAAAACTGGAGAATTGGCTTGCAATTCTTGGATCAGATGCAAAATTTTGGGATCTTGTAGCCATTCCTGGTGAACAGCTTGGAGCCAATCTAGTACAATAAAGGAGAGTGAAAAAATGAGCCCTTCATCTTCATATTTTATTGAAAGAGAATCATCAACCACATTTTATTTTCCTTTCTTGTAAATGATCTCATAATCATATCAAAAGAGCTTAGTCACCCATTTTTCTTGATCCAGGAAGGAATGGTGTTTCTCCATAAAATACTTCAGGATTTGATGATATTTCTTAATTTGGAAGCGTTTCCCCAATAGATAAGGGTGTCAAATATCCACTGCATGAAAAATATCCAACATTTCCTTTTCATATATTGATTGGCCCAAATGTCTCGCTGACAGTTGTTTGCTGGTAAAGGCCAAAGGTCGGAGATCTTGCATAAGGATTTCTCCAATTCCTCTCCCGAAAGCATCATATTCGAGGACAAAGGTCTTTGTGAAATCAGCAAGGACCAGAGTGGTGCACATAGTTTCATTTAAGGCTTGAAAGGCCTGATCAACTATGGGATTCCAAGTGAAAGATTTTTTTTTAACGAGATCAATGAGAGGCGCCACAATATTTCCATAATTCTTAACAAAATTGTGATAATAGCTTGTTAAACCTAGAAAACCACACAATATTTTGAGATTCTTTGGGTGAGGCCAATCGTGCATAGCTTTAATCTTCTTAGGATCCACCCTCACACTTTCCTTGCCAACAATATGACCCAAGTACTCAATTTCTGAGGCTCCAAAATCACATTTACATTGTTTGAGGAAACTTTGGTGTTGAGAGAGTAGATATATAACTCGATACACATGAGAAATATGGGTTTTCTAGGTTTTCCTATAGATGAGGATATCATCAAAGAAAACTAATACAAAAGGATGGAGAAAAGGATGGAAGACATGATTCATGAGGATTTGCAAAGTCGAGGGAGAATTACACAAGCCAAAGGGCATGAACAAAAAATCATAGTGGCCCTCTTGAGTTCAAATGTAGTCTTATGAATGTCTTCCTCTTTCATACATATTTGGTGGTAGCCAGAATGAAGATCAATTTTAGTAAAGAACAGGGCACCACTCAATTCATTCAAGAGATCATCAATGATAGTAATGGGAAATTTTTCTTTGATGGTGATTTTGTCGAGGGTGGAGAAGTCAAGACACATTCACCAAGATCATTATTTCTTAAGGGCCATGACCATAAGAGAATAGTAGGGGTTCGTACAGGGACGAATAACGCCTACAGTGAGAATTTCTTGAACAATTTTCTCAATTTCATTTTTCTGGGAAAAGGGATGACGAGAGGGATGAACATTGGGAGGAAGGTTTTTGAGGACAAGGGGAATGGAATGATCGTGAAAACCATGGGAAGGAGGAATTCCCTAGGGAGTGGAAAAAATAGCTTGATGTTTGGAGAGGACGGATTGGAGGTCTTGTGGCACATAGGGTGTCTCACTGGCATGAATGGAATGTATTGGTGCAATAATGTCAGAATGACCTTTTTTGAGGATATTTTCCATGTGATGGGAAATTATTATCTTATAGGATCCAGTTGTGATGCCTTGGAACTTATATTGTTGTCCCTCTTGGTTGAATTGCATGGTCACTTCCTTAAAATCCATGAGAATGGGACCCAAAGTCCTTAGTCATTCGACACCCAACACAATGTCACAACCACCCATGTCGATAGAAAACATATGAGATTTCATGTGGTACTGACCAATTTGGAGATGCACATTCTCACAAAACCCCCCACATTTCATGGACCCGCCATTGGAAATGAAAATTATTGACTGCACAAATATAGAAATTAGTTTCTTGGGCAATGCAACGATGAATAAAATTATGGGTGCTTCCACTTTCAACGAGGATGATGACCTTCCAATGCTTTATGTAACCAATAAGCTTGAGGGTTTGGGGAG
Organism: Picea engelmannii; assembly: GCA_009831015.1. Taxonomy (NCBI): domain Eukaryota; kingdom Viridiplantae; phylum Streptophyta; class Pinopsida; order Pinales; family Pinaceae; genus Picea; species Picea engelmannii. Next base: position 288,096 of record ML779476.1, on the reverse strand, counting down.
TATAGAATCTAGTGAGTATTCAGGGAAATGATTAGTTCAACTTCGGGACGTTCGGTGGGTGGGGTCATGTCAGTGGGTTCAGGGGACTCGGCGATAAGATGGGCCTCAACATCATCTTCAGAAAAATCCTCAGAGATGGCCATAAGAATATTTTGTTCCTTACACTTGTGCCCATGAAAATATTTTTCATCACAATTATAACAAAGGCCCTTGAGTTGGAGTTCAACCATTTCTTCCCTAGTCAATTTTTGGATATTTAGTAGAGTGGAAGGAGGATTGGGAGTGATTGGTTTAGGGCGAGGAATAAAGGATGGTTTTCTGGTTTGAGAAGAGACAAGATGATGTTCTTCCTTATCTCTTTTAGTAGCTTCCACCCAACTCTGAAGCTGATCCATGAGGAAATGGGCATAGATCTCATATTGAGTTCATTGATAAAACATTCTCAGAAAAAAGCATCAGACATGCCCTTTGCATGGAAATCCAATCACTCAAAAGTAGTTATAAAGTCTTCCACTATGCCAGATTGTTTCAACTTTCTCAAATGGCCTAAATGGTTGGTTTTAGTGTCAAAGCATTCATAAATCTCTGCCATAAATTGTGTCCAAGACAAATACCCTTGGTGGGAATTTTTTCTCCATTGCCACCATTTCCAATGTTCTTGATCTAGATGGAGAACACCATAGCAGATTTTGGCCAACTCATATTTAATGCCATACAAAAAGAAATAATGTTCCATTTGAGTTACCAAACTAGTGGGATCTGAGCCATAAAATTTGTTCACAACCACACACCAAAGGTGTAACTCACGTTGAAAGTGATGGGTCTGAAAAGTATAGGAATTTGAGGAAGTTTCACCTTTGGAGTGAAAAGGTAGGTTAGAGGAGGTAAGGTTGGAAAGTATATTAATCTTGGCATAGATCGTGTTAGTGAAGGATGCAAGTTAGGTAGCAGGGTCCTCTTTGATGGTTTCCATTTTGGCTTCTATGGAGGAATGCATGTTTTTATTGACGCTGGCAATATTGGCACTGCGTTTCCTCACTTCCTGCTAGGTCTTTGTGAAATTTAGAGAAAATTATTTGGTGTTGTTTGGGGTAGTACAAAATGACATAAAGCCAATGATGAATCCTATAGAGTTACCATTACTCAATCAAACAATTTCGAATCTAGGTATTTCAACTACCCCAAATGATTCGTCGAACGAATTGGGCTAGAATATTTGGTCTATGGCCGCTCCTTTACAGTATGTGGTTCCATCGAATTCGATTCATTAATAGGCTGGCGATTCGAATTTGATCATTATGGTCTGGTACCAAGATCTAGTCCTAGATGAGCTTACCTCATAGTAACCACGAGGACTGTGACCATGAAAAAGGCTCCTTCTGTAGTGAGATTGATTGTACGAATAAATTATCGAACCAAAATATGTAGTTGTTGTGGGAGCATGTACTATCACAGAGGAATGTTTGGTACAGATTCTTATAGTACCGTTCACGGAGTAGAAAAGTTAATTCCTGTGGATGTCTATTTTCCAGGTTTCCCACCTGAACCAGAGGCTATTATAGATGTTATAATGAAACTTCATGAAAGAAAAGAGAGCTCCATGAATATATGAGGATCGAGCTCCAACAAGAAAATAATACAATATTTCACAATAAATCATAGGTTTCATAATGTTAGATTCAATATTCATACTAGGAACTACGATCAAAAGTTATTACACCAATATTTTGAACCTCAATTCGAATCTACTTTCGAAATATCCTCTGAAACATTTAGATCTACTTAAACCCTCCAATTATATTGAATATTACATCCCATTTTGGTTCGGACACAATGGGATGAATATATTCCGACTAGTATCAGAGCCTCTTATCCATTCAATTCTTCCATATATGGTAATATGGAAGAGGGATGGATTAACGAATAAAAATATTTGATTGACACATCGATAATTATATATCATGCACATGATATATGAGAACCAAAATGAAGATTCGATTGATTTTATACTAGAGCTTATAATAGATTCTAATCCCACCGTAAAATCTTGCCCTCTGAGTTCTCGATCCTACTTTTTAATATGTACGGGAGTATCGAGATTCAATTGGAACAGATAGGGAGGGAAAATATAAGAAAAGAAGAGGGAGAGAATAGCATATATTGATTAATCTATCTATTTTGATTGGGGTGTCTCCATATGTACATATATATATGTATCTTTCAATATCCATGTATATGGATACATGGATATTGATATCTTGCCAGGAACCAAATTTGAATTGGTAGCACGAGGATTTTCATTCCTATGCTCTACCAACTGAGCTATCCTGGCTCTTCCCTGTGGATCATCCAGGTACAGGGTTTTCACTTGTGTCAACTAAAAATAAGGAAAACAATATTTTTCCAGTTTTGAGAATGATCTTTATTATTTTCAATCTGGAAGTCACTAATATGAGAAAAAAATGGATTGCGACCGAATAATTTCCAAATTATTTCATCTATGTGGATCATATATGACATAATGAATTAAGAATATGATCAAATTATTATCTAATCAACTCAACTTGTCATAAAATGGATGGATAGATTCATGTTCTAATTTATTCTATTCGTGAAGAAAGAAAATAGTGAGGTAAAAGAATTGAGAAGTGAGAATGGATTCGAACTAATGGAATTTGAGAAAATAGATCATTCGTTTGGGAATGAACCTAGGTGGGGATAGAGGGAATTGAACCCTCATGGTCTATAAAGACAACTAATTTTCCTCCTACTACAATTTTCATTGTTGTTGACATTGACACATAGAATTGGACTCTATCTTTATTCTCGTCCAACTATTTATTCCAAAAACTAATTCAATTCTCTATCTAGAGTAGAGAATTTCATAATTGGATTACTTAATGTCAAATTAGTACTTCAACTTGAATATGACATCTATCTTATGAATAGATGCTTGGAACGATTCAAGTTCTGATTGCGAGTTTCGTCTGATGTTATATCACATTCCCACTTTTTAGGTGTAAATAGAGTGTTCTATAAATAAAATATTGGACCAAATGAGATTCATTCCTTAGAATAGATTCCATTGAGTCTCTGCACCTATCCCCTTCCTATCTTAGGAGAATAAACTATTGTCTCCATGAACCATATTTGGCTCACGATTACCCATTCAAAATATCTCAGGGTTCCCTGGATTTGGAAGCTATCACTTTGTAGGTTTCCATACCAAGGCTCAATTCGATCAAGTCCATAGTATCTACCAATTCCGCCATATCCCCTTCTCATAGAACTAGATCATAATCATAGGATGTAATATCCATCAATGTTATTCATTGGATATTTTCTCAATATTGGGTGGGAGATTATGTCCTACTCCCCTTCTCTCGCCATCTCTATCTCTACCCCAATTGAATATTACTAGTTGGTAATCATTATTTTATTTATGAATTTGAATTGAAATGTTATTATCCTCCCCTAGTCGATTTGGAAGAGTGAGTAAAATGATTGATATCAATTCATCCTTACTTCCATTTTCTTTCCCTTGAAGGAATCTAGAATATAAATTCAAACAATGTTTTGTTGTAATTGTAATATGGATTGCATCATTGAATCTGATTCATGCTATAATCGTTAGGATTCCAAAAGAATATATGTATCTCACACCAATAAAATGAGGAGTTATATTCCATTGAACCTTCTTATCTCAAAGGTTAGAGCATTGCACTTGTAATGCGATGGTCATCGGTTCGATCCTGATAGTTGGCTCTTATACATTCCTCTCGTTCCCATAATCCACAAAGTTTTTTTAGGATCAAGATGGAATGGAGAATACTATTCTGATCATTCTTTAGGTCCTTCATGCCATGATCACTTAATCCAAAATAGGAATGGGATGAATGATTGGAGCTATTAGGATTTATAACAAATTGGAGAAATATCTTTATTTTCCATATAAAATAATTCCAGTACTCGTACGAGTTATACTATTCTTTCTTCTTTCCAACACTATTTGTTAATTGAATAAGGAGTTTCTATGTATCTTTATTGGGGACCTCATTTAAAAATAATACGTCGTCTAAAATTTTTACCAGGGCTCACTAGTAAAATACCCAAAAACAGAAAGGATTCTATGAATAGGTATTCTGCCAAGAAAATATCTCAATATCATATCTGGCCAAAAGAAAAACAAAAATTGTGTTTTCATTACGGACTAACGGAGAGAAAATTGTTGAAATATGTTCATATTGCTAGAATATCCAAATGATCAATGGGCTAGGTCCTATTGCAATTACTTGAAATGCGTTCGGATAATATTCTTTTTCAATTGGGTATGGCTCCGACCATTCTCGGTGCTAGACAATTAGCTAATAATGGACATATCCAGGTCAATGACCATATGGTAGATATACCAAGTTACCCTTGCAAACCTCAATATTTTATTACTATAAGAGATTAACAAATATTGAGAGCTATTATTAGGAAGAATCTACATATGTTCCAGAGGGATAAATTGCCAAATCATTTAACTTTTCATTCGTTACAATATAAAGGATTCATCAATCAAATAATAGATAGTAAATGGATAAATTTGAATATTAATGAATTGTTGGTCATAGAGTATTATCCCATCAAGCTTGAATCGAGAATTAAATGAAAAGGAGGGGTTGGGTTGTTGGACATCTGGAAATTTTGTTCTTCTCCCTTCTTTTTCCCCTCCTCGAAGGGGACATTTTAAAATCCTTATGTACCTTACTTGTTATCCACGATACTTTTATTGCTTATTCAAATGGTATTTAACTTTCCCATACCATGAACCAATGTTTGTTCTATTTTATATATCAAAAATAGAAGGAGATTGATCACGGAATTAAGACGTCCTATTGGGATTCAATAGATTAGAAAAAAAATGGATGAGAACCGAATAGTAGGGTGAAGATATGGAAAGAGAGGGATTCGAACCCTCGGTAAGAAGAAGCCTACAGAGAATTTCCAATGCTACGCCTTGAACCACTTGACCATATTTCCTATGAGATCTCTTGGTTCTAATTAACAAAATTGGTGAATAGCAACTTCCTTACGAATTATTTGTTCAAGTATGAATAGTTCAATATTCTGGAAAGAAATAGATAATAAATAAAGACGAAAGGAAATTTTATCCAACTTCGTCCTATTTTAGGAAATCCACAAAAAATGGGTTATGGTTGAAGCGTATCATAATGATTAGGGAAACAAGGGGAATCCAATGGGGTAAGGCCCAAATAAGGGTTTTAGAAGGGGGTTGGGTCCACAAAAAAAAAATTGCTGAAAAATTGATAGGTATGATTGCGATCAGAGTGAAGAGAGGAATCCAATGGGATAGGGCTCAAATAATGGTGCCAATAGGATCCAATTTTTTTTATTTTTTTTAACTCTTGCAGAGTTATACTCCGATCTGAAGAATACTGCAGTGTTGAAATGCCCAAATACTTAATAGGAAGAAGTGTGTAGTAATTTCGCAACCAGAATGCAAGAGGCATAGTTGCACGACATTAGATTTTGTATGTTATGTTTTTCTTTTTATCTCAAGGGTTAGGGTATGCAGGGTGTCTACTGACAAGGGTTTGCTCTATGTTATAGCTCTCTAATATATGTGTGGGGTCCAGCAGTAGTACTCGACCGAATATATCATGGAACCAACTAAGGAGGCTAGAATGTGCCCTTATTTGTACTACCTGACTACCCAGGTAATAGAGAGTATCTTATTGAGTGTTGTCCATGGTGGTACTAAAGCAATCAGGTGGTCGATCGGTTTATCTATGCAAGGCTTCAAGAGATCTAGGTTGATCTATATGCATGTGTTGTCTGATGCTCTACCACTCGAATGGCTACCAACATGGGTTACAAGGGTGGAAAACATATGCACACTTAAGTACCACTTGTATTTCCCACATGTATTACTCCCCAACCGCATGTTTATGCATGTAATGACAAATCTTTGTAGCTTTAAGACATTGAAATATGTCTCTACCCTAAAAAACATAGCCCACAATTTTCTGTCGAGGAAAGTGTTATGATACCACTTGTAATATTACAGATATAATATAGTATGAAAAACATAAATATTTAGTAAGCAATGGAAGAACAACAATAATCTAACCAGATCAATATCAGAATAATACCAGAATAACACAAGAAAGAGCACCTTTATTACTAATAACAATGTTCACTCACCTCTTCAAGGGGGAAACCTCCAACAGAGTGGAGCTCTATTACAATAATCTCCAAGAAAAAATTTCTCATACCCTCTACTCTTATTTATACTAAATCTATCTATCCAAAAGAACAATCTAGAGGAAGATCCTTCTAGAAGCGAAAGAATCTATTAGGTCTTCTTACATTTGACTTATTCTTCCTTATTTCTAGGCCTTATTAATATTGGAATTTATTACATGGAAATATATCATTCTACCTACATGAGGGGTTAGGGAGGTTAGTTCCCTAACAATAAGCTTGTCCACTATCATAATAATAGAATCATGTTTCTTAGCAGTCCTAGGAAACTTAGTGAATTCCATGGTCACCAATTCCCACTTCCACTTAGGAATGGGAAAAGGCTGCACTAGACCAGCTCGATGTCTATGCTTAGCCTTGACCTTATGAAAATCAAGACACCTCTCAATAAAATATGAAACTTCCTTTTTCATATATGGACAAAAGTATTTCTTCTTAGTTGTGAAAATTGTCTTCTAGTAACCTCGATGTCAAGCATAAGGAACCTTATGCATCTCTGAAAATATCGGGTTCTTCAACTCTTGATCATTTGGTACATAGACTCTATGTCTATACATGAGTATCCCATCCTCTGTTAGTCCATAGCCTTCATACTTTGACCACGACATACCTTGATGTAAAGTTTCACTTATATCCATATAGCGTAGATCTGATTTGGCAACTTCCAAAATTTTGTTGCACAAATTTGTCTGGTACATGCCAATGGTTGTAGCATACATTTCATTCACCCTCCTATTAAGTGCATCAGCCACCTTATTCTCTTTTCCTCTAATATTCTTTATGTCAGATTCATATTCGTGGAGTGTTGATTTTTCATAAGCTAGGTTAAGCATGAAGTTCATCCCATTTTATCATTTCACTTAACCATAAACAATAATGTTGCAACAACCAATATCACAAGAAGAAACACCATGCACAAGAACACAAGAAGTATCCTGGGAAACCCTTCTCAACAAGGGAAGAAAACCCAACCAAATCCTTTGCTATATTCTTAAAAATAAAGACCTTCACCACCAGGAAAGACCTAGCACACAAGAGGGTTCTCAAACCCTAGAAAACTAGCGCCCAAGAGAGGTGTGCACTTTTCCCAAGTAAATGTACTTGCTGAAATTTCCAAACTCACATGAAAGATGCATTTCCACAATGGATATTTTACCTTTACTTATACTAACCTAAACTTTTCAACAAAAGTGTTTATTGGATCAACAGGGCTGACCTCTCTAAGTCACATTATAATAATAATTATTATTATTATATTATAATTAATATTAACCATATTAATTATCTTTTACATTTATTATTAATCACATTAAGGTGGGGCCAACCTGTACCCTTTATATTACAAATAGGGTTATAGGTAGGTCTAACTCTTGAACAATATATAGAAAAGGATTGTATACACCCACTAGTGCTCATCCACTAGGGCCACATCCATAGGGATGTCATATCTCTAGTTCATTACATTACACAGAAGAACCAGATCTCCACACATTCACCTATGCTCTCCCATAGGCACGTCCACTCTATAGATATTCTTTCCCACTACCTCACATATGAGAATCATCTGGAGTCTTCTTGTCAACCGTACTACTCAGAGGAGGCTAATACATCATCTTCATTTATTTTCACATGACAATGCACCCAACACTTTGGGATTTCACACATTCACCTTGTGCTCAGCCACAGACATGTCTAACTCAACAAATCACCTTTTCCACTAGATAATCATATGGATTTCTTCTCAACTCTCTAAATGGAGGAGGTCATCTCTACGTTCCTAGCTCTGTCTCAGGCAAGAACCACATACCCTTCTTAGGGGATTTCTCTCAGGTTTGTAAGATGAGAGAAAGACTCACATAGTTGCAATGATCCACATCTCACAGGTTTGTAAGATGGAGAATGTCTCACATAGTTGCATTCATTAACATTGCCTCTAAGCTAGGGATGCATTATTTATCATGCCAAGTCTCACACAGATGTATTTTGAATTTTTTTCTTGGTTGGAATTATCGAAAATCCCTCTCAACTAGGGATCCATTCTTCATGAAGTTAATTTGGTGAAGATATCTGAAATCTGCTCATGTGTAGGAAGGTACTGCATGTGTACAATTTTCCTCTGCATCATATCTCTGATACAATGATATTTCATCTCATCATATTTTGATCCATCAGGACACACTGGGTTCTCAAGTAGCTTTACTCATGACTCTTGGTTATCATCATAGGATCCATCTCATGGTCAATTAAATCTGTCAAAAGCTTGTGAAACCACATTGCTTCTCACACTCAATGCTATATACCCTTCGTCTGAGGTACTCAAGACCACATAGTTTTGTTTCCTACTGCATTAGGAAACCATGGAAAACTTCACGATAGAACATCAACTAAATGTTATTTTCTGGTTCACTGTACTTTTTGCTCAATCTGAATCAACATATCCCACACACTCAAGTTCACACTGGAGGCATATCTCAAGCCATATGTTGTATATATCTCAATACATGTTTTGTTGTTATCTAGTGAGTTTGTCTCAGTTGACTCATGAAATGACTAAGCACATTCACTGCATGTCATGAATCAAGTCTGGTGTTAACCAGATACATCAGTGATCCAATCAGTTGTGGATCAGTCTTGTCTGAATCATCATCAATATTATTCTTTAAATCCATCACGGTGGATTTTTCATTCTATCATACTAAACTTATTTAATATTTTCACTATATATTTTCCTTGACTCGATAAAATATCATTGGTCCTCCGTCATACATCTTGTCCTAAGAAGTAGTGCATCATACTCAAATTATTCATCTCGAATTCAGAAGTCAAGGATTACTTGTATCCAACAACAAGGCTTTCTGAATAATTCATTAGGATCAGGCTCTCGTCACCAACATTGTAATGATATAGGTTTGGATTAACAATACTCTTGTTGAAATCCAAACTCATCAAGAATCTATCTATCTGATATAGTTTCCAAATTATGGATGACAGTACGGATGGAAGTGTATCGGTTTCACTAGATCAAGTGTCTCATCATATAAAACTCCCTCTGTTTGTGAGATATTGTTGGATATATATTTTGTTTTGTATTTCTCAACACTTCCATCAGATGTATGCTTTATCTCATAGATCCACTTGGAAGTTACCATTGTCTTCCCTTCTGGTCCCTGAATAATGTATTATACATCATTCTTTAAGATATAGTTGTACTCTTCGGTTATGGAATATTTCCATAAATGTTCTCATGTTTCTTGTATAAGACCAAGAAGATCATCATCAATGAAGTGGCTCATGACTAAAGGATAGCTCTAAAATCTCTTTTGATTTCTCGGGATGTGCCTTGAGAGGATTGTATGTTTCTATACCTCTTGCAAAGTGAGTCTAGGTAGGCCTTTTATGCCCTACTATAATATCTCTGAACATATCAACTGGAGCAACTGGATCAACTGAAATAATGTTTGTCTCCCTATAAACTACTAAAGAGGGAGAAGGTATTGTATTATTGTCAATCTCCATCTGAGATTCTTTGGATCTTTGAAAGACTGTCTCTTCTTCAAGGGAAATGTCTCCGCTTGTCTCAATCTATCTCTGACCAGGGATGTCGATCTGGAATGTCTTTGAAGATTCACTGTATCCTTTCTTTATAAAGGATCTAGCTTGTACTTCTTCTCTTTGGGTAGATGAAAATACACTAGGCACCCAAATAACCTAAAGAGTTCAATCTCAGGATTTATTCCGGTGAAGACTTCTTCGGGAGTTATGTTTTTCAAAGTCTAGTGAAGACTCTTGTTCTGAACATATACTATGTCATGCATGATTATTCCCATAGAATCAAATAAGGATTATGATTATGCATTATTGCATTGATTACCTCAATGATGGTTTTATTCTTCCTCTTTCTCAAATAGTTTTGACTCCCTCTGAGGGATAGACATCTTCCTTTCTTGTTAGCCTATCTAGAAAAAGAAAACAAAATAAACCAACAAAATAATATCTCCTAAAGGAGAATAATGAGTAGATATCTAGAATCAAAACAATTTGAGGAATGTTGTCACGGATACAACACCTACTTGTAATGTAGCAAACTTTAGAAATATAGGTTAGAGGAATGAAAAATATAACAATCAAACCTGGAGTCTTCACTTCCAATGTATTGTTCCTCTGAATGCACTGAGATCCCTCTTGATCCATGAATTTAGAAAAAAGGTTCCTTCCTCCTATAATTATCCTCATGAAAATGGTACAAATAATAAATATACAAGTACATACCTGAGGGTGCTGATATGATTTCTCCAATGGCACCGGGTTGATCGTTGTCCTCTAAGATCTTCATGAAGAAGATAGTCATGGTGTCACCTTTTGTAATATTTATAGTTTAAATTTGGCCCTTCAATGTAAGAGTTTGTGTAGATGATTTTCTTCCTTGTCTTGTCGTCATCTTCCTTCCATTCATCAATAGCTTTGTTCATCATATTTTCGATTCTTCACAAGCCCTTGTTAACTGGGCTAGAAAACCTAACAGCTAGGCTAGGCTAGCAACCTTAGGTTTTTTTGGGCTTATGACTGCCAACAATAAGCCTTGAAATTTAGAATAACATAGGTAATCTTGAAGGCTTCTTCAAAGCACTGCAAAAACCTTAAAAATAGAAATATGCAGAAAATTGTGAAACCCTAGAAACCCTAGGGCCAAAATTTCAAAATGCTTAGAAATTCATTCTGAGAGTCTTTGGAGGTGCATTGGAGGAGTTTGTACTCTCTCATGCCAAACTTTTCCTCAAAGTCCAAGTTTTAGAGGTTGAAACACTCAAAAGAAGAGGGTCATACAGATTTTCTGGAAACCCTAGGAGGGTCATACAGTTATGTAGAAGAGGAGGGATGACTAGTAAAAGCTTGTAGATTGTGCAATGGGTTCTTCAAGACCTATGCTCTGATACCATGTTGATTTTCCATAAGCTAGGTTAAGCATGAAGTTCATCCCATTTTAGCATTTCACTTAACCATAAAAAATAATGTTGTAGCAACCAAGATCACAAGAAGAAACACCATGCAAAAGAACACAAGAGGTATCCTCAGAAACCCTTCTCAAAAAGGGAAGACAACCCAGCCAAATCCTTTTCTAGATTCTTCAAGAGGAATACCTTCACCACCAATAAATACCTAGCACACAAGAGGGTGCTCAAACCCTAGAAGACTAGCTCCCAAGAGAGGTGCACACTTTTCCCAAGTAAATGTACTTTTGAAATTTCCAAAATCACATGAAAGATGTATTTCCACAATGGGGATTTTACCTTTAATTATACTAACCTAAACCTGTCAACATAAGTGTTTATTGGCTCAACAGGGATGAAATATCTAAGTCACATTATAATAATAATAATAATTATTATTATTATTATTATTATATTATAATTAATATTAACCATATTAATTATCTTTTACATTTATTATTAATCACATTAAGGTGGGGCTGACCTGTACCCTTTATATTACAAATAGGGTTACAAGCAGGTACGACTCTTGAACAATATATAGAAAAGGATATGATACACCCACTAGTGATCATACACTAGGGGCATATCCATAGGGATGTCATATCTTTGGTTCACTGCATTACACAAAAGAACCAGATCTTCACACGTTCACGCGTTCTCCTCCACTCTATAGATATTCTTTCCCACTACCTCACACAGGATAATCATATGGATTCTTCTTGTCAACTCTGCTACTCAGAGGAGGATGATACATCATCTTCATTTATGTTCTCATGATGATTCACCCAACACTTTGGGATTTCACATGTTCACCTTGTGCTCAGTCACAAGCACATCTAACTCAATAGATCTCCATTCCCATTGGATAATCATCTGGAGTTATTCTCAACTCTCTGAATGGAGGAGGTCATCTCTACATTCCTAGCTCTATCTCAGGTAGGAACCACATACCCTTATTAGGGGGTTTCTCTCAGGTTTGTAAACTGAGAGAAAGACTCACATAGCTGCAATGATCCACATCTCACAGGTTTGTAAGATGGAGAATGTCTCACATAGTTGCATTCATTAACATTGAGGAACTCTAACCACCTACTTTTTATGGCATTCAAACTTGGCTATCCAAACAAATACTTCAGAACACAATGGTATTTTCTCAACTCAAATATCTTACCCATGAGATAATTCCACCACAACTTCAAAGCATGCACTATGGTTGTCAATTCCAAGTCATGCATAACATAGAGTATTTCATGCTCCTTTAACTTCCTTGACTCATAGAATACCACATGTCCATTCTGACTCAATATTCCATTGATTCCTTCCTTTCATGAATCCATGCACACAATCAAGTCTTCATCTAGATCAGGAATCCTCAAAATCAGGACACTTGTCAACAAACTTTTCAAGTGTTGAAAACTCCTTGTGCAATCTAGAGTCCATTCAAATTGTGCACCTTTATTCTAGAGGGATGTGATTGGATACATAGTCTGTGAAAATCCTTCAATAAACCTTTTGTAGTACCCTACCAATCCCATAAAGGATCTCAAATCTGTGAAGTTTTTTTATGATGGACCACATTGGTTTGGTCTGAAATGTCGAATATCAAAAACCAATGCAATGAATCTGAAAGAATTGTCTCATCAAGTTTCTTGGTGTTGGCCATTCTTCATTAGATTTTATCTTCATCGGGTCCATAACTATTCCTTCCTATAAAATAATATGACCCAAGTAGTGAATCTATCCCTGGTAAAAGGAACACTTGCTCAATTTTGCACAAAGTTGACGCTCCCTCAGAACCTGCAACACCATCCTCAAGTGTTACTCATGCTCTTCCTCAGACTTTGAGTAAATAATAATTTCATCCAAAAAGACAATGACAAACTTATCTAAATACTCTCTGAAAATTCCATTCATCAAACACATGAAGACAACCGATGCATTTGACAACCCAAGTGGCACCATTGTGAACTCGTAATGATCATACCTTGTTATGAAGGTAGTATTAATGATGTCTTCCTCTTTTATCCTCACTTGGTGATAACCAAATCTGATATCTATCTTGGAAAATATCCTTGTTCCCATTAGTAGGTCAAACATATCATCAATCGTTAGAAAATGATACTTGTTCTTCATTGTTACCTTGTTCAACTTCCTGAATTTGATAGAAAGTCTCAGTGTACCATCCTTCTTCTTCACAAAAAAAACCCGAGCACCCCAAGGAGACACACTTGGGTGTATATACCCCTTATTCAAAATATCTTCAAGTTGCATCTTCAACTCCTTCATCTCTGGTGTACACATCCTATAAGGATTCTTAGATACAAATGTTTCTCCCGACATCAGATTAATAGAGAAGTCAATATCTCTTTTCAGAGGAAATCCTAGTATCTCTTTAAAGACATCCTCAAACTCTTTCAATACTTTACAGTCTTCCACAATTGATGCTTTATCCTTAGGTTCCTCTTCCATATTCCTTGTGAATACTTGACATCCTTTCCTGTAGCGTTTCTTCAACTGCAATGCTGAAATTTCTCTGATAGTCACATCTCTTGGAATTTCTTGAATTGTTCTCAAATTTCCTTGCGCATCCAAGAAAGCAAATTCCTTATTCTAGCAATATAGAACAACATGGTACATGTCCAACCAATCCATACCAATGACAAAATTGTACGAACCCAAAGGTATGATGTTTAAATCATCCTTTGTGCATAGTCCATTCATCTCTAATGGACATGCCTTAACCATCTCCTTGATTTTTCTCTTGGCTCCTGTAACTAACTACACCAAACAAGGTTTCCCAAGATTACTTCTCGATATATGGAATCTTTCCACCATTTTACAATCTAGATAACTATGAATAGCTTATGACTCAATTAAAATCACAGTGGGTTGGTCATTAATCTTACCTTCCACCTCGATCATGTGCAAATGGAACTCAATCTGCTTCTTATCCAACATGGCATAAATCCTTGGCACATTTCTACCCATGTCCTCAAATCTCACAACTTGTTGTACATTGTGCATTGTCCTCACTTTATCACCTCTTTGAGGGCAATATTTGTGAATATGATTTCTTCCATAACCCCAACATTGCATAGGTTGCTTCCATGACTTGTGTCCCACTGTTTCCAACATTTTGGGATCCTGAAGAGTCATTTGTCCTTGCACTATATTTTTGAAAAATAGTGGCTTAACTCCCTTCTTCCTATGTTCCACCTTACTTTTCATCTTGTCTTCCCAAGCCTTTTGGAAAGTCGACCTTCCCATTTGCTACTCATAGAGACACTTAGTGCACCTTATAGTCTCTTCCAATGTCTTAGAGTCATCATATTGTATCTTGTCACTGATAAATGAGGGAAACCCATTCAAATATCTATGAATATTCATATGTTCATCCTTCATAAAAGGAACATAATTCAACAGTTCTAAAAATATTATTTCATATTGATCTATCATTATACTTCCAAGTTGTTTGAAGAACTTTTTCATTTTCTTGTCATAGTACACTTGCTTAAATATTTATTTTGGAAATACCTCTTGAAATCTCTCCAAGTAAATTTCTTCTCATCAATGTGTTGCACTTGCACATATTGATCCCACCACATGGATTCTTTTCCTTTTAACTGATAGATAACAAGTCTTCCTTCAAATGTAGGGGACTCGATCTTATTCATTCCCCCTAGTAGCTCATCCAACCCAGTCTTTCTCTTATGCTTTCTGATAGGAGATGGACATGTGACTTCTTTATCTACTCGAATTTGTCTCCTTATCCACCTTATTTTCTATTTTTTCTAGACTTTGTATCAATTTTATATTGAAGTCATCTTATTGTTCCTTGGCTCTCATAAGTCTCTCATTATCAACCTTATATCTCTTGACATCTTTCTGCAATATTTTTATAGTTTCTACCAAGTTCATGCGCTCCCCCTCGAAATCTATAACATCGACACCAAAACCAACATAAAGATCCAAAAATTCACTATCAGGACTATAAGTCCTATGTGCATATTACATTCTTTCAACCTTCTGCACTGACTCTTTCCTACTTAGTTCACTGATAATTTTGCAAAATGTGTAGACAACAATATTTGTTATGTGATTTCATGCAACAACTACATGGAAACTTTGTACCATTTTGTCAAAATCCTTTCTCTTGGATTTCTTGGATGATCTTAACATTCTAACCCTAGTGCACACAACCATGCATCATTTTTCTTATGCGCAACCCAAATTTATACCACACCCATGGATTTCCATGCAAACTAAACTCGGCACTGCGCAACACCAATTCTTAGTGTACACATATGTTCATGTCGGTCTC
The DNA here is from genome assembly GCA_009831015.1 of Picea engelmannii. Taxonomy (NCBI): domain Eukaryota; kingdom Viridiplantae; phylum Streptophyta; class Pinopsida; order Pinales; family Pinaceae; genus Picea; species Picea engelmannii. The sequence continues at coordinate 272,514 of ML779476.1, read as the reverse complement.
TCTCCCATACAAGTCTAGTGTTGAACCAATCACTCTGATACTAATTTGTAACATCCCCAACCACCCAGGCTAGGCCATGCTACTCCATAAAACACTATGACAAAGCTTTGATCCCAAACTGTAATGTACCCAGTCTCTCACTGAGTCTCATTACCACCTTAAACATACTCTAATTCAACCCAACTATAACATTCCCAGCATACCACTGACCAATGTTACTCTAGAATTGCACTACATAGAATCTACTTTAAATACAATCCACGCAGTATCTCTTGAAGTAATATGCTCAACCCAAACTTCAGTCGCACCACGCAACTTAAAAAAACATATGCAACAATCTCTCTTCAAACATCCTTAAGAAACGAAATTAAATCAAACAACTGTGCACATCAGCATACTGACCGCATAGTACAACTATGTGCACAACCACCTAGGCATCATGCACCACTTTTGTTATTACTGTGTGTGAGGTATAATTCCTTAACGACAGACACATGAGTTCCAACCTCTAAAGCACACCAATTACAATCTTGCACACCCAACCACTCATTCCTCTTCTATGTGACTCATAACCAAATTCACAAAGTTAAACTTAAAAGGAAAAGTTACCATCGAATGACATACTCATGCACAACTACAATTAAAGGCTGAAAAAATCATTCTTACATGAGCATGCAATGATTATAACAACAAATACTTATATGCAACACTTACAAGAATTTGACCCATGTCAAACATAGACAAAAATTCACGTAGTAACCAAGACAAGTACATGAGAAACACTTATATTTATATGAAATTCACCAACTATGGCCTTGACTTGGACGTTCCTGCCATACATACACATTGTTTCTCATAAGCTCTCAACAACAGGTCACCCCAAGCTGGGGCTCAACTCCATCAAGGAAAATAGGGTCCTAGAGACAAGATATGGTCTAAAACTCAATAGAATTGCCCAATCCTAAGTGCCTATTGATGCAACTAGCCCATAGTCCATCATTACCCATGCACCTATCATACATAAGGAAGTGTACCCCTTCTCTTCTCAACAATCCTCCGGCTGCCTCACTTCTCTTCCCAGGGTTACCAACAACAGGTCGGACATGAAATATCTGAGCCTTGCGACTAGTACTCAACACACCAAGGAACAACTCTCAGCAAAAATATCACCTGGAGAGTTTTCCGAGAGGTCCGACAACCACTCCACAACAACCAGTCTCTCACCGAGAGAGAATACTCATGGTTTTTCAACCTAACTCTTCAAAAATAGAATTCTAGTTACACCCCCACAATTCCCTACAAGCTTCTCTAGGAAGATAGAGTAATAATCAAATTTTCCATACAGTCTGACCGCTTTATGCTCATGAGAGCCTATTATATGAAATATTTTTCCAACCCTCCATGCAAATAATACCGTAAACAAATTCCCCAAAATACACTAAGGCCAACAATATATATTGCATGCCTTCCACTTGACACTTTCCACCTTCAAAAGTAGCTTTAAGCCACTTGGTGACCATTTCCCTACCCTCGGGGACTTAGGATAAAATAATATATCTGACATTTACACTTTTCCCGAAAATATTATAAAATATTTCCTAAGACTTAAAACTCACCCCCCTTTTCCATTTTCTAGTGGAATAGGCCCCTCATCTCTTTTTGTCTAAGTCAGTCATCGCATAACAATGCTAAATTATATTAAAATGATGATTATATTTACAATGATAAGAACACTAGCCTATCTGCGTTTAGGCTCACTAGGCTCATAATAAAAAAGGCTCTCCAGCCTCAAAACATAAACATTCATTTCCCACGCACTAACACAAGTGCGTGCAAAATAGTGCAATGTGCGCACTTGCCTAGGTGCACGCAATACACAAAATGTGGGAAACCTATCTTTGTTGACACTTCTTTGTGCACTATGATGTGCGGAACACCAAAATTCATGTGCCAATGGCTCACTAGCCTAAGTGTACATTACATTTATACTCGGTACCAATCGACTCACTAGACTATGTACAATTACAAATGGTTCTGGATGAGGGAAATTATATTGGGGGAGAGAGAAGAAGGAGGATACAAAGTGAGGGGGAGAGAGGGGTAGATGTATGAGAGAGAGAGAGAGAGAGAGAAAATATAGTGTGAGGGAGGGGGGGAGAGAGAGGGAGGAGGGGGGTAGAGAGAGAGTGAGAGGAAGGGGGGTAGAGAGAGATAAAGAGAGAAGGGGGGAAGTGGAGGAGAGAGAGGGATGGGGATACATTGAGAAAGAAATGGAATGGGATAATAGAGTGAGGGGGAGAGGGATACATGAAAGAGAGAGAGGGGAGGGATGGAGGGAGAAAACAAGAGTAGAAGAGAGGTTGAGAGTGAGATGGTGAGATAGAGAAATAGGGTAGAGAGAGAGGGAGGAAGGCGAGAAGGGGAGGGAGGGAGAGAGCTACCAAGAGTAGAAGAGAGGTCAAGAGTGAGATGGAGAGAGATAGAGAGGTGGGTACAATGATAGAGAGAGAAAGAGGGGCAGAGAGAGAGTGAGAGTGAGACTAACAACGAGGAGAGAGGTGGGAGAGAGAGGGGGGTACAATGATTGAGAGAGAAAGAGGGGCAGAGAGAGAGAGAGAGTGAGAATAACAATGAGGAGAGAGGTGGGAGAGAGAGGGGACTATAGGGAGAGGGAGGGACAAAGGAGAAGATGGAGGGGGAGAGAGACTAGAAGGGAGGGAGGGACATATATCTTATATTTTGCTGCTCGAAAAATAACATACCATCATTAAGGTAGTTAAAACAAAGTTACCGACTTAATGAGAACTGTGACCTCAAAACGAGAAATCTAACCATAAAAACCCATATTTGTGCATAAAAAACATGAAAATCAATCCCCAAATAAAAAAGTGGTTCTACCCATAGCACCATTTTTTCAAACGGGGTCAAAATCAATCATAAAAATGAAAAGTACTCCTACCCGTAATACACATTCTAAAATTGGAGTATTAAAATAACATTTTTGTTAAAGTGGTAAAAGAAATAATCATTATTGTAAACAAAATCATAAAATCAACCCTTAAATGCTTGTTTTTTAAATTTTAGTTTATCACTCCAAACACAAAATAATACATAATGCCATGAAAACAATACATGAAGAAG
>ML779476.1:239666-268975 GCA_009831015.1 Picea engelmannii | reverse complement strand
ATATAATTTTTTTTTTAATTTTATTTTATTTTTATTTTTAATTCTTTTATTTTTCTTTTTTAATTTATAAAAAAAATATATATTTTTTTGCTAAATATTTAAATATAGTGTTTTTAATTGCAATTATTTTCTATGTATTGAAGTAAAAGTAAAAAATGTGTTAAAAACAATATTTTTCACTACTTAAGCATAAATTAATTAAGGAGACCAAAAATCTTAATTTCAAAAAAGTAAATGGTAAAAAATATTTTTAAGATTGAAAGAAGCATGAAAAAATGACTAAAAACAATGTTGAAAAAATAAGCATTTAAAACATAATCTGGAAACATTGTGGATAGAAAATTTAAATGTCAAAAAAACACCTATAAAAATCAAATTTCACATAAATATTTACAATTTCTATGAATAAAAGTTGTATAGTTGGAAATCTAATTCAATTTCTTATATTTCTTCTTTTTACACCATATTCAAATTCATTGTAAAAGTACCTTGAATAATCCCTCTAAGTTAAGATATTGATGTTTTTCCATGTTTGCATTTCCACTAGCACATCATGAGAGACCATCATACCATCATTAACTTTCACATGCCCAATTATTTTTTTCATGATAAATGCCCCCACCCCAACCCTAACCAAGTAGTCTATACATGGAATTAACTTTTGACCATTAAAATCATCATTTTTAATAAAGAAAAAGTTTTTAATATTCCAACCCTAAGTAATACATTTACTTTGCATCCAATTTAAAAATAACTCAAGTTTAAAGTATAAAATACAAACTTTATTTGAAATACGCATACTCATTATATATATGGGATATAATCCAATTTACAAAGAGTCCTAAAAATCCATTCCTATCACCTAAAAGTATGCTCCTATCACATTAGTGCGCTATGTGGAGCACTACATACTCATTATTGTTTGCGCTCGTCACTCTCCTTCTTCACTAAGGTTCCTAAGTGCTAAGTTATTGAGTACCATTAGGTGTCGAACAACATAGGTTGAACACCATGCAAGATTCATGTCCATCAATGGAGATGGGAGTCCCAGAATAATCCACTAATAAAGCCACATGCAAGGCCAGGCCCATTGAATCATCATGAATCGGGACCATCCTACCCAAACTCACTCCATCAATGAATCACCCTGTCTGTGCCCTTTGTCTCGTTTTGCACATGGTTCCTCCATTGGAATTTTCCTTCTCAACATATTGTAAGCTTGATTAATGGAGTTTTCCTTCACAACATATTATAAACTTGATTTAACTTCGAGTCACTGGTAAAGGCTTGGGTGGAAATTGCTCGAAAAGCTTCTGGAATTCATATTTGTTGGTGCACATCCTTCTTCATTGTGCATAAAAACAACAGGTCAGGTTTTCACTACAACTTTGGGGTGGAAATTGCTCGAAAAGCTTCTGGAATTCATATTTGTTGGTGCACATCCTTCTTCATTGTGCATAAAAACAACAGGTCAAGTTTTCACTACAACTTTAGGGTACATTTGAAGTTCAATTTAAACTCTAATGAAGTTTTCACAATCCAAAAAATGATCAAGCATGGATGGTAAGAAAACTCAACCTGTAAGTATGAATTCCTTAGAGTATAGTAATATTCAGTTTTTAATTTCTCATTAATAGATACTAAAAATAACATGAAAAGAAACCTGGAATTGATAGGGAGGACCTTGGATATGGAACATATTATTCCAGTGGATAAACGGTTAAAGTTAATCATCTTGGGAAAATTAATCTGCTCACATTTTATATGCTCTTGGGAAAATAATTTGCTAAAAAGAATTCTCTCTATGGGAAAATACTTTGCTAAAAGTAATTCTCTATATGGGTGTTAAAAGTCCTCGGTGATAGTTTAAATACATGTTGTTCCATTCTCCATATCGCATATTTGGTGGTCGTCCAACTCTTTCTTCCTGGTTTCATTATGTTAATGTGTGGCTTCATTATGTTAATGTGTTGTAAAGGCAAATATATTAATAGATCTGAGTACGTCTCTTGAGTGTTCTCAATTCCCCTTCATGTGACTTCTTTGTAATCAACAAATTTTCCTATGACTTCTGTAATCAACAAATTAACAAACTAAATGGTTACTACATTGAATTTTAAATAGTTTATCTTTATCTTTCTTCTTTACTTAGTCCACGACTGAAACGTGGGTTTGATAATGGAAAATTTGGGATTTTCCCACCTTCCTGAATGGGCTTCTTCATAGCAACATTGTCACTAGTGTGATCAACAGTCAGTAGCCCCAAAAACAATTCCTTTGCATCGCAATATATACACCTATTTCTCACTCCAATATCAACCCATTCCACCCACTCTTTCTCTACATGTTTCATGATATTTCATGCAAAGTCGTTCAAGTTACAGTGGCCGACTATTTGTTTAACACTCTTTGTAATAGAATCAATAACAATGCAAAGTATTAGCATGATTTGAGTGGTTGGGTTTTACCCGTTACGTGAATGCATTCTTTGAACCATCATTCCTTCACTTTTTCTACATTCCACAATAAGATAAAACATAAAACCATAACAAGCATACATATTACTCATATAGAAAATGGAACATGATCAGTTGTCTTTACCTAGTACCCAAGTTGCCTGCACCATATTGCTCGGACAGACAAGCAAAGACAAAAACAACACAATTTATAGTTGAAGTTGAGATTCCATACTACTAGTGAAAATCCCCTCTCTTTTAATAAATTTGAGAAACGATAATCTTGAAGGATCTATGCAAGCCTATCTATGAACTAGATAATCATTTAATTAGAATAGCATAAAAATATACTAAATAATAAATGATTAAATCACAATATCATAGAAAGAAGAAATAATTATTATTCACAGAAAGGTTGTGTTCAACTATGATCAACATTGATCTTTATAACAATACATAGCCTCATAGAACAAATAGTTAGTTACTCCTGATTGAATGCTTACAACAATTTATTTTAGAAAACTACTCATGCATTTTGCATGCATTATTTAGTCAAACAATCTATATTTGAATACTAACTGACAAAAAAGAAAATTGCAAATAGATTGCATCATGTCACATGATTGACAAGATTGCATCAATTACCAACATACTCCCCCTTGATGCTAAGAGGTCTCACAATCTGATCTCGAAGTTTCAAAAACTGGACTTTAACAACTCCCTTAGTGAAAATGTCTACAATTTGTTCTTGAGTCTTTATATATCTTAGTTCTACTTCCTTCTTTTACACCAAATCTCTAATGAAATGATATTTTAAATCAAAATGTTTTGTCTTGCTATGATGGACTGGATTCTTGGCCAATTTGATGGCACTAGTGTTATCACAAAATATCACTGTACGATCAATTTGTTTCTCTCCAATTTCTTCTAGAACTTTTCTAAGACATAATGCTTGTGTACTTGCTGAGGTGACTACAACATATTATGATTTTGTGGATGAAAGTGAAACTATGCTTTGCTTATTTGAGCTCCAAGTAATCAAACCCGAACCAAAAGAGAAACAATTACCATATGTAGAATTTCAGTCATCCAAACTAGCTTCCCCAATCAAAATCACTAAATCCAACAAGATTAAACCTTTTAGGAGTGTAGTAATGAATACCAAAATTTAGAGTTCCTCTCACATACCTCAAAATCCTCTTGGCTACCTTCATATGTATTTCAAATGGCTCTGTCATGTATCTTGAAACAAGAGAAACTGAATAAGAAATATAAAGTATTGTGTGGGTTAGAAACATCAAACTTCCAACAATACTTATGTATGTTGCCTCATCAACAATTTCAGCACCATCATCTCTACACAACACAATTCCATGAGCAGTTGGAGTGGAGGTCAGTTTACAATCTACCATATCAAATTTCTTCAACATATATTTTGCATACTTTGTTTGAAAAATGAAAATTTCATCCTCCTTTTGATAAACCTCCATACCCAGAAAATTTTGCATGAGACCCAAATCTTTCATCTCAAATTCATTCATCATAGAAATTTTGAATTCATCCTTCATCTTAGAACTACTACCCATATACAATAAGTCATCAACATATAGAATTACAATAATAATATCATTACCTTCTTGTTTGTAGTAAAGTGTAGGTTCACTTTTACTTCTATTGAATCCACTCTCCTGAAAATATCCATCAATCCTAACATACCATGTTCATGGTGCTTGCTTGAGGCAATACAAAGCCTTGTTCAACTTGTATACTTGATGTTGTTTTCCTTGCAATTCAAAACCTTGTGGTTGCTCCACAAACACTTCTTCTTCTAAGTACCCATTCAAAAAGGCACTTTTCACATCCATGTTATGAATGCTCTATTTCTTCTGAGATGCTAATGAAATCATCATTCTAATAGTCTCTTGTCTTGCTACTCGTGCAAATGTTTCTTCATAATCAACTCCATACCTCTGTGTGAAGCCTTTATCAACTAATCTTTCCTTGTGTCTTTCAACACTCCCATCACTATTGTACTTAGTCTTGTAGACCCATTTAGTACCAATATTTTTCTTGTCATGTGGAAGTTTTGTAAGCTCCCAAGTATCATTCCTATGAATAGAATCTATTTATTCTTACATTGCTTGCACCCAAACCTCATTAGTACTTTCATCTTCAAAACATGATAGAAATTGTGGACAAAGAGGTTTTGATTAAAAAGGTGTTGATGTCTCTAACACCAAGGTGGAACCATGTTGCCATAATCATTGAAGAAAGCAAGGATTTGCCTACTCTTCAGTTTGATCACCTAGTTGGATCTCTTATGTCTCATGAAGAAATATTGATAGATTCATTTGAAGAAAAATATTTCTCGCCACTTTCTCCAAATGAATATATCAATCTTTCTTCATGAGACATAAGAGATCCAACTAGGTGATCAAACTAAAGAGTAGACAAATCCTTGCTTTCTTCAATGATTATGGAAACATGGTTCCACCTTGGTGTTAGAGACCTCAACACCTTTTTAATCAAAACTTCTTTGTCCACAATTTCTCCAAGAGTAGCCATTTTATTGACTACATCTTTTACTCTCACACAATAATGACTTACATTTTCAACTTCTTGCATCTTCAAATTCTCAAATTCTCTTTTCAATGTCTGTAGCTTGACAACTTTGACTTGATCACTGCCTTGGTAAGATTCTTTCAGGCATAATCAACCTTGGAAAGTAAAGAAAAATGTATTGTCTCACCTATTGGATTTTCTTCATGTGCTAGAATTTTACTCCTTTGATAAATGTCACTTAATCTTCTTACCTTCCTTGCAGAACTTGAATTTGATGTTCAACTTGCACTTGGAACTAAAGAATTAGATGAGGGGATACTTGGTGGATTTGTAGCACTTGGAACTGAAATATTAGTGGGCTTCTCATTATCAATACCATCGATAATATCCCTATCCAAAACAGATTTAGACATATCATCAAGGCATTTTTATAACCATAAACACCCCCTTCATAAAAAATTGCATATCTTGACACAACAATGCTATTAGTGAGGGGATTATACAACCTGTAAGCCTTACTTTGTTCACTATATCCAAGAAAAATGCATGACTCACTTTTTGGATCTAACTTTTGTCTATTTTGATCAACTACATGGACATAGGCTACACAACCAAATACTCTGAAATGATTAACATTATGATTTTTTTCATACCAGGCTTGATATGGAGTCATCATATCAAGTGCACTTGTGGTACATATATTGAGAATATATATAGATGTATCAACTACATCACCCCAAGAAGAATTTCTTAATCCCTTGGTTTGTAACATACTTCTTGCCATTTCCACCACTGTACGATTTTTCGTATCTGCTACTCCATTTTTTTGAGGTGTGTAAATAGTGGTGAGTTATATTTTGATGCCATTCATATCACAATAATTCTAAAAATCTTTGAACAAAATTACGATCAGTCCTTAAGCACTTGATTTTGCAACCTCTTTCATTTTCCACAAGGGCTTTAAACCTCTTGAATGTATAAAAGGATTCATCCTTAGTCTTCAAAAAATAAACCTAACACTTTCGTGAGTAATCATCAATAAAAGTTATAAAATATGATGACTTACCCAAATTCTTTGTCTGCATAGGACCACAAATGTCTTAGTGAACTAACTAAAGTGGATAATGGGGCCTCCATGCATTTCCTTTTGAAAATTTCTCTCTTGCATGTTTTCCTTTAGCACATCCTTCAAAAATATCCTTATGTTCTTGAATCTTAGGAAAACCATAAACTAATTCTTTGGATGTTAGAAGCTTCAGACTATGAAAATTCAAATGTCCATACCTGAGATGCCACAACCAACTTTTTTCTTCATATGCCATATTGGCAATATGGTTGTTATGTTCTCCAAACATCAATGGGAACATCCTATTCTTTGACATAGGAACAACTATAACCACCCTATTTCATTTATTCTTATCATAAATTGTACATTGTTGATTTTCAAACACCACCTTATAAATTTTCTCACACAATTGACCAACACTCAATAAATTATTCTTTAATTGTGGAGTGTAATAAATGTCTTTAACACTTTTCATAACTTCTTTAGTCTAGACTTCCATAGCTCCTTTTGCAAAAACCCCCAATGCTTTTTCATCATCCAACTTGATCTTGGATTTGAAACTCTCATCCATTGTAGAAAATAGCTTCTTATTTCCTGATATGTGGTTAGAACACCCTGAATCTAAATACCAAATATCTTTAGTGCCATTTTCATCTTTGTCATAAGATAAAAATAAATTGTTTGGAGAGGCTTCATCACCTTATTGAGAATAATTAACACCTTTTTTATTATTACCTTCTTTTAATCTAAAATCCCTTTCAAAGTGACCATACCTTTTACAATAATAACATTGGATATTTATTTTATCAAATTTGCCTCCACCTCTTCCTCTTGGATAGCACTGATTTTGACCTCTACCTTGGCTTTGGTTTCTTTTGTTGTTAGTGTTGGCATCTCCATTCTTTGTAATTTTTGAATAAATTGTGGACAAATAGGTTTTGATTAAAAATGTGTTGAGGTCTCTAACACCAAGGTGGAACCATGTTGCCATAATCATTGAAGAAAGAAAGGATTTTTCTACTCTTCAGTTTGATCACCTAGTTGGATCTCTTATGTCTCATGAAGAAATATTGATAGATTCATTTGAAGAAAAATATTTCTCGGCACTTCTTCCAAATGAATCTATCAATCTTTCTTCATGAGACATAAGAGATCCAACTAGGTGATAAAACTGAAGAGTAGAAAAAACCTTACTTTCTTCAATGATTATGGCAACATGGTTCACCTTGGTGTTAGAGACCTCAACATATTTTTAATCAAAACCTCTTTGTCCACAATTTCTCCAAGAGTAGCCATTTTATTGACTACATCTTTTACTCTCACACAATAATCACTTACATTTTCATCTTCTTGCATCTTCAAATTCTCTTTTCAATGTTTGTAGCTTGACAACTTTGACTTGATCACTGCCTTGGTAAGCTTCTTGTAGAGTCTTCCAGGCATCTGTTGTTGTCTTTGCACCTGCAATTCTTGGAAATAAGCTTTTATCAAGAGCAATTTGAATATGAAATAAAGCTTGAGTGTTATTCCTTCTTAGCTACTCTATCATTTGCACTAAGAGTGGTCCAATCTTCTGGCTCTACATTACCCTTTTCTATAATCTCCCATAGATCTTTCCCTATCAAAAAGGTCATCATCTTGATGCACCAATAATCATAATTACTTCCATTAAATTATGGAATGGGCAATGAATTAGAGTTTGACATGATTACCCTAAAACAACAACCACCTATGATACCAAATGAAGGATCTATGCAGGCCTATCTATGAACTAGATTATCATTCAATTAGAATAGCATAAAAATATATTAAATACTAAATGATTAAATCACAATATCATAGAAAGAAGAAATAATTATTATTCAAGTAATTTCACAAAAATGTTGTGTTCAATTCTGATCAACCTTGATCTTTATAAAAATACATAGCCTCATAGAACAAACAGTTAGCTTCTCCTGATTGAATGCTTACAACAATTTATTTTAAAAAACTACTCATGCATTTTGAATGCATTATTTAGTCAAACAATCTATATGTGAATACTAACTGACAGAAAAGAAAACTGCAAATAGATTACATCATGTCAGATATTGACAAGACTTCATCAATTACCAACAAATATCTCCCACAACATTGAAAACAATTACCAATTATCACTGAATCTTATATCTCAAGAGCACAAACACTTCTATCAATATATCATCTAAAGAGGAGAATATAGAATTTATCTTATATAAACATATGTTTGTTTTCTTCACCCATGATGTTTCTAACTACTTCCTTTATTATTCAACTATCACTTACTATTTTTTATTATTATATTTTTATAGTATCAATTTTATTGACACTAAAAAAAATTGATATCAGTTTTATAGTAAACACAATAAACAAAAATTGTCCATATGTTCTATAGTAAATAGAATAAACCTTAGTTCTCCAGGTAATAATGAAAAAGAAAAGGATTGTTAGAGTTTAAGGTGGGAGATCTTTGGTCATATATCCTCAATATCTAAACCGAAGAAATTTTCCCAACTTTTTAATCTCACAGATGAAATTAAATGACATAATGTAAAGCATGCACTTTTCCTTCATTACAAGAGAAAGGCAAGGGAAGTAGAGAATCATACACAGACTATAGAAAGAACTTAATTTTGTTTAACTTGTCTAGACGAGAAGAATCAAAACGAGATGTGTCCAAGCGAGGCCTTCTGGTCATGTGTTCAACATGTTGGTTATGTTTCCATATGAAGCTTTAATGCAAAAATTATCACTTGCAGAAACCGAGAAAAATGCAATTCCACAATTTGTGCAGATGATAATTGTACTTGTAGATGGCACAAATACATGTTGAGGAATCAATAGAGAAACATTCCTCTACACAAACATAGTTTTTTCCTCCTGGTTGTCTCTTCCCTCATTCAGATTAAGGTGCTTTTATTGCTTCTTGCTTCCAATCGTGATGATTTTTGTTTGTACAGTGCACTAGATTTGAGTTGATTTTTGATCTCATTAAAGATAGCACATAGCCCTATATGGAGATCACACAAAGAAAGGGACTACGTTCAATATTCCCAGGTTTGAATTAATCCCATTCTTTATTACAGTGATTGATATAATTGATATAATTTATTAAATGCTTAAATTTGATATTTAAAGATAGAGAAAGATATTTTAGATATAGTTTAATTTTTGTATTTTAAGGGTTAGTCATTCGTGCTCATTGTATTTCTATTTTTCATTGAACTATTTAGTTCTTTGTCGAGGGCACAATCCTTTGAATTATACGTTGAAGTTGTTTTTTCTGTAAAATATATTTCATTTATATCATATATTGTATGACCGTAATTGGAACGTGATAATTTGAACAAAGCTCGATGCCATTGTACATAGCCATGCTGATGTGGATGCCACTACATCTCTGTCTCATTCAAAAATGCATTTCACTTATCATATATTGTATGACTGTAATTGGAACTTGATAATTTTATGTCATTGTACATAGCCATGCTAATGTGGATGCCGCTACATCTCTATGTTATTAGTCTCTGCTGAAGGCATAGAGGGACTATAGTGATCTATAATTCGTTGACTTCATATTAGTTTGTCATTTGACTACAAATGTTTGCATAATCTCTATTGTTGGAACTAGAGAACTAAAAACATTGATTTGTATATAATAAAAAATACCATATATGTCATGATCTGATTGGATAACAGATTGGAGTTATTATTTCCATCTTCGTTATTCCCAATGTTTTATATGTTAGCATATCCAAAGTTTTTGATCATCTACGGTATTTTTGAATTTTTACTATTTTTATTAAAATGTTTAGATATCCAAAGTTTTGAGCATGGAGAGTCATTTTTTTATTAGTTGACTTCATATTAGTTTGTCATTTAACTAAAAAAAAATTTGCATAGTCTCTATTGTTCGAACTATTGTTACTATTATTACCATTTTTTTATTGTTATTATTTTATATTATTAGAAAATAATATAATATTTATTTTGCATACGTAATAAAACTTAAATGTTTACCTAACATGCCTCATAGCATTAAATGTTTACTTAACATGCCTGTTACAATACATTTACCTCAATTTTTTTATGCAATGTTATTTGCAGTGAATATGGGAAATATTGTTCTTCAGCAACATTACTGGTTCACTAGTTGATGCTTGCTCATTGCTTGTTCAATGGTTTCTTATTTTCTTGTTGATGTTGCTCTTGTTTGCATATTGGTCTTCTTGCATTTTGCATGCTTGAGACTCTGCAACCACGATTGGAATTACACTTCTATCATTCACCATTGACGGGTGGGTTTTGGTGCCATGTTTACCTTCCTATTCATTGTTTGTTGTTTGTTATTTCCAGTTTGCAAGTGAAAAAATTCAATATTGGAGATTCCTGAGTGAAAATCCTCTTGCAGAACATCTTTGTATGTGAGGAGAAAATACAATTCAATTTTATTATATGTCGTTGTGGCTGTGATTGAGGTGGGTTATGTGTCGAACATTAGAGTTCAGGAATGAGACGAAGACAACATTACAATACTGCTTCTCTAGTCATATTAGTCACATACAAATATGGGATGCAAGAGGATTTTGATCATTCCCAATATTGAAAATTATTACTTGCAAACTTGGAAAACAACAAAAAAAGAATAGGGATACAACCATGGAACTGAAACTTACCTGTGAATGGCAAAAAATAGAAGCCCAATTCCAATTGTCGATGCAAAATACCAACAACTGCAACTTTCTGAAATGTTTACACAATGGGAGGCCTTTGGATGGTCCTCACATCCTTAAATGTTTACCTAACATGATTCACATCCTGAAATGTTTGCTTAACAAGTGTGTTATATTACATTTTCCTCCGATTTTTTTATACAATCTTGTCTATAGTGAATTTTGCCAATATTGATCTTCATTGACATTCCTGGTTGACTGGTTGATGCTTTCACGTTGGTTCGTTGGATCTTGGATATTGTTGTTTGATTCAAATTTGCAGAGTTGAGGTCATGCAACTGTAGTTGGGCCTTTGGGTACTTGTTCACTGGTTTGGTGTTTGGTGCTTTCTCTTGTTTACTTCAAATTTTCAAGGTTGGGGTCCTGCATCTACAGTTGGACCTATTGTTACAGTTTGCAGGCTAGGGGCTTCACTTTTGTCCTTCCCCATTTGTCGGTGGGTTTCAGTGTTGCAGTTGCATTCCTCCATTACTTAACATGCCTATTACAATACATTTTCATCTGATTTTATTTATTTACTTTTTACAGAGTTCTCTGCAATGAATATGGGAAATATTGTTCTTCATCAACGTTGTTGGTTCACTGGTTAATGCTTGCTCGTTTCTTGTTCATTGGTTTATTGTTTTCATGTTGATGTTTCTCTTATTTTCCTGTTTCTCTTGTTGCAGTTTGCATGCTTGGGATTCTGCAACCGCGGTTGGAACTGTGCTTATGTGGATACCCATTGACAGGTGGGTTTTGTTGCTATGTTTACCTCGTATTCGTTGTTTGTTGGTTCTATTTCTAGTTTTCAAGTGAAAAATTTAAATGTTGGGGATGCCAAACATTTTCGTATGTGACTACTATGACCAAAGAAACAAGAGTGTGATGTTATCTTGGTGTTGTTCTTGAGGTCGTTTTTCTCCAAAGATCCTGCCTCTGTCGCAGCCATAGTGACATGGAAAATGTAATGAACCTCAAATTCACCATAAAAGAAAAAAATCTATGACATAATTCAATTCCGTTTAAACTTAGAAACTAAGAGAAGATAAGTTTCATTCATGTCCATAACGTCATTATTACACTAGTCTAGTTTACCTCGAAGGATCCCTTTTGTCCCCTATGGTTTATGCCATTAAACAATAGTCTAATTACGAAAATTCGAAAACTTAAAGTGTATGATCTCATGGCGAGTAGAACTCTTAGAAAAAATCGCGCTAAAAAAATGGTCATTTCTACTCTACCTCTATACCGGATGGAAATCCTCCATCGATTCTACTAGTCCATTCCTTGTAAGAAAAGAGTTGTTCCTATAACAAAAAAAATTCCTACCATGTTACTACAGTTTTTGTGGAAAACAGAGGTCAATCGGTTTTCGGTGATTACTAATGCTGAACATCATCACACAACAACTCCCGAATGGTGAAAAGGTGAAAGGAAGGTGGGACTAGCACTTCAAGATTTCGGGGTTCGAGATTTCGCAATTTCAAATGCCAAACATTGACACACCCCAACTCTCAAATTCTGGAAAGTGAAAAGAATGTGGGACCAATACTTCAGGGTTTCGAGGTTCGGGGATTCGCTATTCCAAATACCAAACAACAACACATAACAACTCCCAAATTCCGAAAGGTGAAAGGAAGTGGGACCAACACTTCAGGATTTCGGGGTTCGGGATTTCGCGACTTCAAAAGACAAACATCAGCACACAACAACTCTCGAATTCTAAAAATGAAAATAAAGTGGGACCAACACTTCGGGATTTCAGGGTTTGGGATTTCACGACTTCAAAATCCAAACATCGGCACACAACAACTCCCAAATTCTGAAAATGAAAATAAAGTGGGACCAACACTTTGGGATTTCAAGGTTCAGGATTTCGCGACTTCAAAAGCCAAACATCACACATAGAAACTCCCAAATTCTGAAAAATGAAAAGAAAGTAGGACCAACACTTCGGGATTTCGGGGTTCGGGATTTCATGATTTCAAATGCCAAACATTGACACACCACAACTCCCGAATTCTGGAAAGTGAAAAGAATGTGGGACCAATACTTTAGGGTTTTGGGGTTCGAGGATTCGTTATTCCAAATACCAAACAACAACACATAACAACTCTTGAATTCTTAAAGGTGAAAGGAAGTGGGACTAACACTTTGGGGTTTTTTGGTTCGGGATTTCGCGACTTCAAAAGACAAACATCACACACAACAACTCCTGAATTCCGAAAATGAAGGAAAGTGGAACCAACACTTCAGGATTTCAGGGTTTAGGATCTCACGACTTGGAACTTCTTGTTTTCATTTTGTTTATGCAACGTTATTAAAATAGGGAAGTTTAAATATGAATAGTCGTAGTTACACAGCCTTGGGCAAAGGAAAAATTTTGAAATAAGAAAGGTGCATCTAGGATTCCTTTACTGTTAAAGTATTTCATCTAATAGATCTACCATTGCAATTTATATAGTATAACTTTTTGTTTATGTATTCTCTTATTCGAAATACCTTTATACGGGTTAGGTTCACGACTTGTAAGGAAAACTAGTATAGTAGTCGATCTTCCTACCTTAGCTACAGATCTGTTTTCTACACCATCTGTTTCATGAATAGGAAAAACAGTATAGTTTTCAAAACTCAGAAAGTCGTCCTGGAATTATTCATACAGTTAGCTAAATTGAAAATACATCATAACCTCCACTCCTAACATGCAAATCTCAACATTGATTTGACTTAGAGGGAAAATAAGGAAAGAAACTAGCAGTGGATCTAATTTAGAGGAAATTTTCTTCCACGATTTATCCATGCATAACCCTCTCAACTATCATACAAAAATAAACGGCCCAATTCTATCGTTCGTTCAGAAAAGGGGTCATTCAAGATTAGGTTTTCCCTATATTCTCTGTCAGTCTTTAGGTTTCATGAATTCAACCTAATTTCTCCTAAGCATTATTATCTATCAAAATTAGTAGATGCACTACATCCATGATTGAATCATTCACCAGAGAATTGAAATTATTTCAGTTCGGATTTAATAAATACATGACATCGGATGAAACTTTTGAACAGAAAATGGAAATCGTTACAATTTTGATTTAACAAATACAATGCATCAGATATAAAATCATTTAGACAGAGAAGGAGTAGAGCACATATCTAAACCAGATCGTGGGAAGACAAAGGGAACAACCATGTTCCTCCCAACTATAGAACAGGACAACCAAATCACTTGTCTGATTCACCCCCTAGCCTGACCATGAATCCATGAGGGAAAACTTGGAACCTTTTCCTCCGCAAATGTCTTTCCATTTTAGCAGACTACCCTTGCCTCACACTCAATCCTTAGTGTTCATAATAATAAGAGAACTCAAAAATATTTTTCCCAGCATACTTGGCAACGTCCTGCCTCCTCGCATATGCTATTTATCAATTTTGCCCAAATCTTTTTTCCCATCCTTGGGAATTTTTGCAGCTTTCTAAATTCCTGATTTTCAGGGGTTGCCAATGGCCAAATATCTAATTGTCCACTTGTAATAATCAACCTAGAGGTAGTTCCAACATGTTCCCCACTCATGGAGTCATGGTCTGTTGATTTTAACATGGTCGTTCCATTTGTCCTCCTTCAATTAATATAATTATTTTGTTTTTATACAAGTGTCATAGTCAAATAGTTAGTTGAGTTAGATCATATCTCTACCCAACAGTCATAATAATTAATTACAAATATTAAATTTGAAATTCAAAATTGCCTTAAATGGCAAAAAAATTTCCAAATTCGAATTTACTAAAAACAGAATAAAATTTCCAGCAAATTTAAATTTCAAAAATTATTTTATTTTTGGGGATGTCACATCCTTTCCCCCTTCAGTAAAACACTTTCCTTAGTGTTGGTTCCTTTCCTGGAATAGGATTGGATGAGATTTCCGCAAATCCCCCTCCAACTCCCAAGTGGCCTCCTCAGGACTAAAGTGCTTACATTGCACCTTTACCTGAGCGACATCTCTGTTCCAAAGTGCTATTTCTCTCCGATCCAGAATGCGCAGGGGTTCCACTTAGAACTCTCCTTCAGGTTCCACCAGCACCAAGTTCCAATCAATCATATGAGTAGGGACATGAATATATTTTTTCAACAAAGAAACATGAAATACATTATGAATTCTTAGATTAGTTGGGAGTGCAAGTTGATATGCTATGGGTCCAATTCGAGCTAGTATCTCGAAGGGCCCACAAAACCTAGGTGCCATCTTGGCATAGTTTCCTAACTTCAATGAGCTTTTTCAACCTTTGACCTTCAAGTAAACATGGTCTCCCACTTGAAATTCCAAGTGTATTATTTTTTGATCTGCATAGCTCTTATGTCTGTCATGTGCTTCTTTCAAGTTCTGTTGTACCTTTCTTACCATGTTCTCCATTTCTTGGAGCATCTCAGGTCCAACCATGAGTCTGTCATCTGGGTTATCCCAGCTAGTTGGAGTTGTACACTTTCTTCCATACAGTATTTCGAAAGGGCTAAACTTAGCCGAAGTTTGGTACCCATTGTTATATGCAAATTCTACCAAGTGTAGGTAGTCTTCCCACTTATTCATTTTTGTTCTTACATACATGCAGAGCATATCCTCTATGATTTGGTTTGTCCTTTCGCTATGTCCATCTGTTTTTGGATGATAACTTGTACTGAAATTCAAATTAGTATTTATCCCTGGAAACAATTCCTTCCAAAAAGAGGATGTGAATTTTACGTCTCTATCTGAAATCACCATTTTAGGAATACCATGCAGTCTAAAAATTTCTTTCATGAATATTTCAGCAATGTTTATATCTTTAAATGTAGACTTTACAGGAATAAAGTGTACAGACTTACTGATTTTATCGATTACAACCATGATAGAATCATTATGTTTCTGATTTTTAGGAAAACCTGTTATAAAGTCTAGTGATATGGTCTCCCATTTCCATTTTGGTACTGGTAATGGTTGTAATAGGCCGGCTGGATGCTGGTTTTCGGCCTTAACCTACTGACAATCTTGGCACCTAGCCAAGTATTCTATTGTTTCACTTTTCATGTTAGGCTAGTAAAATAGTTTTCTAAGTGTTGTTATCATTTTTTGGTAACCTAGATGACCAGAATATGGTTTCTTATGCACTTCGTCCAAAATTGTTAATTTTAACTCTGTTGAATCTGGCATATAAAGTCTGTTTTTAAATCGTATTAATCCCTTCTTGTTGATACTTAGATCTGGTTTATCTGAGTCTGTGGTATTGTTTTGTAATTCTACCATCATCTTAGTGTAATTTTCGTCGCTAATACCAGCCGTCCTTACCTTTTGTTCAAGATCACTTTCTGCCCTGCTGATATTTACCTCAAATGACCCATGGACTCTTCTGCTTAAAGCATATGCTACTTTATTTTCTTTTCCTTTGATATGTCTAACTTCGAAGTCGAATTCGCTCAAGAAGGCTAACCATATGGCTTGTCATGCATTGAGCTCTGGTTTACTAAACATATATTTCACACCGCTATTATCCGTCAATAGTAGAAATTTCCTTCCCATTATGTAGTGTCACCACATTTTTAATGCATGTATTACCGCTGCCAATTCTAAGTCATGAGTGACATAATTTATCTCATGTTCCTTTAGTTTTTGAGACTCATAACAAATAACATGTCCTTCCTAAGTTAGGACACCACCTAGTCCCTCTTTACTTGCATCAACACATACCGTGAAGTCTTTATCTGGGTCTGCTACCTTCAAAATGGGCATTGATGTCAATAATTCTTTCATCTTGTTAAAACTGTCTTGACACTTTTGTGACCAGTTAAACTTGGTCCCTTTCTTTTGTAATGATGTGATAGGGTAGGCTATCTTGGAAAATCTTTCTATAAACCTACGGTAATATCCGGTGATTCCCATGAATGACTAGATATCTACTACATCCTTAGGTATTGGTCATTCCATAATGGTTTTTGTCTTCTCCGAGTCTACGGCAATGCCTTCTTCTAAAATTACATGTCCTAGATATTGTATTTCTTTTTGATAAAAGTCACACTTGTCAAATTTGGCGTACAGATTGTGTTTTGATCTCAACGTTTGTAGCACTATCCTTAAGTGTTCATCATGTTCTTCCTTCGTTTTTGAATAGACCAGAATATCATCGATAAGTACTACCATGAACTTGTCTAAGTATTGACTGAAGATACTTTTCATCAGGCACATAAACATGGCTGGTGGGTTAGTGAGTCCAAAAGGTATGACTACGAATTTGTAGTGTCCATATCTTGTCCGAAAATTTGTTTTGTTTATGTCCTCGTCTTTTATCCTAATTTGATGATAACTGAATCATAAATCCAACTTTGAAAATATCTTGGCCCCACCCACTTGATCGAACAGATCATTTATCCTTGGTAAGGGCTATTTGTTCTTAATAGTCATTTTGTTCAGTTGTCTATAATCGATACATAGTCTTAGAGTACCGTCTTTCTTTTTCACAAAGAGGACTAGTGCCCCCCATGGCGAGACACTCGGTCTGATATACTATTTGTCCAACAATTCCTGTAATTGTATTTTTAATTCTGTCAGTTCTGGTAGACTCATTCGGTAAGGTGCTTTTGAGATAGGGGCTAATCCGAGTAGTAAGTCAATGGAGAAATCTATTTCCCTTGTAGGAGGTAATTCTGGTATCTCATCCACAAACATGTCCTTGAATTCATGTAGGACAACAAAGTCTTCTAACTTGGGATTGTCTTCTTTTTCTAATAGATTCGTCACTTGGATGGCGTAAACTTGACATCCCTTTCTAATACATTTCTTGAGTTGCATTGCTGAAACTTGTCTAACTGATACAGGTTTTGGTATGCCTTGGGCTGTTCTAATAGTGCCAAAATTATATTTATAGCTAAGTATCTTTGTATAACATTCTAGTATTGCTTTGTGTTGTTCCAACCAATCCATCCTGATAATCATATCGTAAGATCCTAGTGGTAGTATGTTCAGATTGGTCCTTATCTTTTGACCATCTCAGTTGAACTCAAAATCATAAATAAAGTCAACTACTTTTCTTTTAGTACCTGTTGCTAGTTGTACAAGCCATGATTTTGCATGCTTCAGTTTCTTGAGTTTATTTGACTCTACTACATCAAGAATAATATAACTTAACGTAGCTCTAGGGTCAATTAAAACACAGATTTGAGTGTCATTGATTTTACCTCCGATTTCTACCACCAAGGACTGGTGGTCAACTTGTCGACCATCTATGGCTGCATTTATCCAATGTAGGTTTCTGCCCACGTCTCCCACTGTCAAGGCTTCCTACAAATTGTGAACATCAGTTATGTTGGCTACATTTAAACATGGACAGTTCAGTTCCTCCTTAGATGAGGCTCTCCACACTCCCAACACTTTAGTGGCTCATGAGAGTTGTCCCCAAACTTCTTCGTTCCCAGGTTTACTAGTTTACCGCTACCTTGCATATTCGAATGACTGGAGTGAAAATCCTTCTTTGGGAAACCTTTTGTTTCATTCTAATAAGGGGTTGGTTGGTATCCCTTCTTATGCTGGTTCATTCGATCTTGCTTCTTATCCTTCCAAGTCTTGGGAAACTCTACCCATTGTTTATACTAGTCATAGCACATTCATGCTTTCCTGAATACCTCACTCAAGGATTTGGGGTTGTCAAACTCAATTCTATCCTGGTAGGATTGTGGTAAACAACTTAAGAATCACTGGATTTTTATCTTATCCTCCCAGATGTACGATACAAACCTTAGTAGTTCCAGAAATTTATTTATAAGGTCCTCCATCATCATCTGTCTGAGTCGTAACTCATAAAATCCTTTCATCTTCCTTTCATAATAGCTTTCAGAAAGGTATTGTTTCTTGAAATAATTCTTAAAGTCGGACCATTCCAACTATTTCTCCTTTAGGCCCTTGGCCAATTTCAGGTCCTTCCACCAAATGTTGGCCTTCCCCTTCAGATTGTAGATGGCCATTCTGACCTTCATGTTGTTGGAATAGTTGTAGATTTGGAAGTATTTTTTGATGTCCAACAACCATGCCTCGGCTTCTTCTCCTGTCTCGGATTCTCCATCAAAAGTAGATGGTTTAATCTTTTTAAATTCTCCTTCAAGATGGTCTGTTTATTTTCTTTTTCGGTCTGGTAAAGTTTTGTCTTCAACTGAAGGTGTCCCTTTAGACGAACTGTCTCCTTTTTCTGTTTTCGTACCAGAATTCTTGGAGGCCCTTTTGCTGACCTCCTCCTCACGGTTATCATATTTTGGGATTTTCTTGGTTACTATACTACACAGAAGGACTTCATTTATCTCTTGTTGTTCCTGTTGTGCCACCTTCAATTTTTCATTGTCGGCCTTGAAAACCTGTAGTTCAACAATAAGATTACTCATTGTTTCCAACACCTCCATGGGTGAGCTTCCATCACTGTTATGTCTTGGATCTATAGGAGTTCCTTGCTACGGATTCCCTTCCATCCTGATTTCTGCACCTTCTTGAGCTACCATAATTAACACAAAACAGAAAAGATTTTTGTTTGTAACTACAAGATTTATTAGTTTTTTCATAAATCAGAATATATACTAAGAAATTAATGTGGCCCTGTTCAGGCCCAGTGTTGTAACTTTTTCTCTGATACCATATGTAATGAACCTCAAATTCACCATAAAAAAAATAAAATTCTATGACATAATTCAATTATGTTTAAGCTTAGAAACTAAGAGAAGATAAGATTCATTCCTGTCCATAACGTCATTATTACACTAGTATATTTTACTTTGAAGGATCCCTTTTGTCCCCTACGATTTATGCCATTAAACAATAGTCTAATTACGAAAATTTGAAAACTTAAAGTGTATGATCTCATGGCAAGAAGAACTCTTAGAAAAAATCACACTAAAAAACTGGCTATTTCTACTCTACCTCTATCCCGGACGAAAATCCTCCATCGATTCTACCAGTCCATTCCTTATAAGAAAAGAGTTGTTCCTATAACAAAAAAAATTCCTACCATGCTACTACAACTTTTGTGGATTTCATGTTTTCAAATGCCAAACATCGACACACCACAACTCCCGAATTCTGGAAAGTGAAAAGAATGTGGGACCAATACTTTGGGGTTTCAGGGTTCAGGGATTCGCTATTCCAAATACCAAACAACAACACATAACAACTCCCAAAATATGAAAGTTGAAAGGAAGTGGGACCAACACTTTGGGGTTTTGGGGTTCAGGATTTCGCGACTTCAAAAGCCAAACATCACACAAAGCAACTCCTGAATTCTGAAAATGAAGGAAAGTGGGACCAACACTTCGAGATTTCAGGGTTCAAGATCTCACGACTTGGCACTTCTTGTTTTCGTTTTGTTTATGCAACATTATTAAAACAAGGATTTCTATATATGAATAGCCATAGTTACACAACCTTGGGCAAAGGAAAAATTCTGAAATAAGAAAGGTGCATCTGGGATTCCTTTACTGTTAAAGTAGTTCATCTATTAGATCTACCATTGCAATTTATATAGTATAAGTTTATGTTTCTATATTCTCTTATTCAAAATACCTTTATACAGGTTAGGTTCACGAGTTGTAAGGAAACCCGGTATAGTAGTCGATCTTCCCACCTCAACTACAGATCTGTTTTCTACACCATCTGTTTAATGAATAGGAAAAACAGTATAGTTTTCAAAACTCAGAAAGTTGTCTTGACATTATTCATACAGTTAGCTAAATTAAAAATACATCATAACCTCCACTCCTAACATGGAAATATCAACATTGATTTCACTCAAAGGACAAATAAGAAAAGAAACTAGCAGTGGATCTAATTTAGAGGAAATTTTCTTCCAGGATTTATCCATGCATAACCCTTTCAACTATCATACAAAAATAAATGGCCCAATTCTATCGTTCATTCAGAAAAGGGGTCATTCGAGATTAGGTTTTCCCTATATTCTCTGTCAGTCTTTAGGTTTCATGAATTCAACTTGATTTCTCCTAAGAATTGTTATCTATCAAAATTAGTAGATGAATTACATCCGTGATTGAATCATTCACCAGAGATGGAAATTATTTCAGTTCAGATTTAATAAATACATGACATTGGATGAAACATTCAAACAGAAAATGGAAATCGTTACAGTTCCAATTTAACAAATGCAATGCATCAGATATGAAATCATTAAGACAGAGAAGGAGTAGATAACATATCTAAACGAGATCACGGGAATACAAAGGGAACAACCATGTTCCTCCCAACCATAGAATAGGACAACCAAATCACTTATCTGATTAACCCCCTAGCCTGACCATGAATCCATGAGGGAAAACTTGGAACCTTTTCCTCTGCAAATGTCTTTCCATTTCAGCAGACTCCCCTTGCCTCACACTCAATCCATAGTGTTCATAACAGCAAGAGAACTCAAAAGTCTTTTTCCCAGCATACTTGGCAGCGTCCTGCCTCCTCGCATATGATATTTATCAATTTTGCCTAGGTCTTTTTTCCCATCCTTGGGATTTTTCGCAAATTTCTAAATCCCTGATTTTTAGGGGTTGCCAATGGCCAAATCTCTGATTTTCCACTTGTAATAATCATCCCAGAGGTAGTTCCAACATGTTCCCCACTCATGGAGTCATGAACAACTGATTTTAACATGGTTGTTCCATTTGTCCTTCTGCAATTAATACAATTATTCAGTTTTTATACAAGTGTCATAGTCAAATAGTTAGTTGAGTTAGATCAGATCTATGCCCAACAATCATAATAATTAATTACAAATATTAAATTCGAAATTTGGAATTGCCATAAATGGCATAAAAATTTCCAAATTCGAATTTACTAAAAACGGAATAAAATTTCCAGCAAATTTAAATTTCAAAAATTATTTTATTTTTGGGGATGTCACAGAAAAGGTTGACAAATCTATGACAAGTGCATTCAAAATAATACGAAAAGAACATGAAAGAAATCATATTGATGCTATGCAAATGATACATGCACTTGCAAATACATTTCTTAATATTCAACAAATCTCTTCTCAACAAACATTCGACGTTTCACTTTCCATGCCCCTGGACTGTGGTTCAAGGAAATGTGTTTTCAAAAACACATCTCCACTTGAAAAACGCAAATTGGAACATGGTTTTGAATTTGGGCCACAAAAAATACTATTAAAATAAAATAATATGAAAAATGTTGCAATAGATATAAACAACATCTATTTTGGACTTGAACCTGAGTTTGTCGAGCTCTAACTATATTTCATAGTTGAGAATGTTTTTCCCATAGTTAATGTGTTTCTATGGCTTCATAATTATCCGACTAAGTGTTTTTGTGTGAGGGATAAAGTTCTTATCTCCCTTTCTTTTTCCTCTTCTATACTTACCCAATGTTTCCCTTTTTGTCTTCCCCTCTATTATTTATTTTTGGTTCTATAATTAGTCGCGTTTATGTGATCATGGGTTCCTGGGGTGCCGAACTGAAAAATCATCATCTCTATATATATGTTCACATCATGAGTCCGATCGACCGTCGTTTGTTTGCATACTTAGCCAATTTTATGACCGCGGGTTTGCAGATAGGTGTTATCGAACTCTAGTGCCCCATGTTCGAGGTATACATCTTTCACAAAAAACTTCGGTGATCTACAATAGACCCTAGACTCCTCGAACTCACAATCTTGACTCTATCTACGATGACTTTATCTGACCGACCTGCCTTTCCATACTTAGTTGAGTCTTCAAAGTTTCGCAAGTTCACGGACTCCCAGGTTCACAAAATTTTGAAAGAATTTTTCACTCCCGTCCATCCCTGCCACCCTCCTCCCTTCCCAATGCACATTAATTATGATTTTACTAGTGAAAAGTCACCAGACGGGTTCGAAAATATTGGAATTAATAAGCATAAATCTCAAGGAAATCTCCCATTAAAACACATTAACGGGAGAATATTATGGGGTCTGATCTTTTTTGTGTATCCATATTGAATTGGAAAAAAATTTAGGTTATTTTAGTTTTTTTAAGGCGTCATCATAGTAAGAGTGTAATATTGTGCTACCCCACTGTCATCCACAAAGGTGTGATCCACAAAGGTCTTGACTTCATGTCCCTCTTTAACACTTTGCATATATTACAGGTTGTCATATTTGAGAATATGCTTGCCTACAGAAATGTTAACTCATATGTTATTAGTGACAACTCACCACAAATATTTGAAAAAATCGAGGAAATCTACCATTAAAACACATTAAACCAAGATTTATGGAATATTATACTATCATCCTCCAACATTCATTTTAAATACTTATTCCCATTTCCCTCTATCATCAAAAACTTAGGCTCTAAGGTGCCTTCGTTGTGATGTTCCTGGTCATTCACATGTGAGACAACTTAGAGATGTCATTCAAGCCCAATTTAAAGAAGAGGGAATGGTTTTATGTGATGTCAACTTTGAGCAAAAAAATTGTGTTAGCCAAAAAAAACTCAGGCACTAAAAATTCAAGTATCTTATGATTGGTATTCTCCTTGTATTTGATCTTTTGGTTGGTTTAAAGGCCTGCCTGAATATTTCTATGTTGAACTTCTTTGTTTTTTTACTAGAAATTGTAAGGGACTTTCAAGTCACCTGCAAAATGCTCCTTTTTTGAAGTATATAGCTTCTTCCAACAACACAGATTTGGCAAGTGTATCAAATCCTATAGACCACACAATAATTTATCTTTTGTCAGAGGAGTCACACATATTGTGGCTTGCAAAATGGTCTGAAATATTCAAAAATGACGCCAAATATTACTCCATGCGGGAATATACTCAGAAGGAAATTATAAATTTGGATCCTCACGAATGTGAGAAACTATATGGGCGGTTGAATCAACATCCTAAAATTATAGAAGTTTCTATTTCAAAGTTTGTTGAGCAAATTCTGGGTGTGGTAATAGAATTGACAAAAAGTCAGCTTCTTTGTCAAAATTTGTTTACCGGCCTCTAGATGTAGTAACATAATCCACATAAAATCAAATTTCTGTCAGTAGTGCAATTTTTTTTTCACTATTCCTGTTAGCACCAATTCTTGCAAGGGGGTGTTTCTCTCCAATTTCAGGACCTTGGTGTAAATGCATAGAAATCGGGTTTAAAAACCCATCAAATGTGTTTTATTCAAAGGCCACAGTCATGAGAACCAAGCAAAGCACACAGAAGAAGTCCATTTCGGGCTTAAAATCAATCGAGCAGGCATTTCATTTTCAATGGCAAGGATCCACAGATGGAGTAGATCGATGGTCATTAGGTAAGATTGAGTCGCAGAGTTGAACGAGGTCTAGCGCATGAGCTCATCTCTTATGGCCAAAATCACGAAATGATGAACCATTTCAAAATTTTGGCTACTGGGACTTCAAAGGAAAAAGGGTTACTCTTCCACTGCATTTCAAAACCTTGAAACGTGAAATGCAAAAAGCGCCCAGGAGCCATTTCAACATTTTGGCTATCGGGACTTCAAAGGACAAAGGGTTTCTCTTCCACTGCATTTCGAAACCCCAAAATGTGAAATGCGAAAAGCGCCCAAGAGCCATTTTGACATTTCGACTACCGATACTTCAAAGGAAAAAGGGTTTCTCTTCCACTGCATTTCAAAACCCCAAAACGTGAAATGCGAAAAGTGTCCAGGAGCCATTTCGACATTTCGGCTACCAAGACTTCAAAGGAAAAAGGGTTTCTCTTCCACTACATTTAGAAACCCTGAAACACAAAATGCAAAAAGCACCTAGGAGCCATTTCAACATTTTAGCTACCGAGACTTCAAAGGAAATGAGGTCTCTCTCTTCCACTGCATTTTGAAACCCCAAAACACAAAATGTGAAAATCACCCAAGAGCGATTTCATCATTTCGACTACTGGGACTTCAAAGGACACGGGATCTCCCTCTTCCACTACATCGAGAAACTCCAAAACATGAAATTCGAAAAGTGACCAGGTGCCATTTCAGCATTTCGGCTACTGGGACTTCAAAGGACACGAGGTCTCTCTTTATGTTTTCAGTCTCGGCCACCCTCCATGGAAGAAGCAGTTAATGAAAAATGAGCAGGTAGTTGAGACCTCAACTCAACTCATAAATGGAGGGCATGGAAAAGGCGTGGAGGAATCAACCCATGGTACCCTTGTATGCAGGTCCCCCTGCAAGAGCCATTCTGAGTTAAGATGGCGTCTAACAAAGGAGTTTCATCCAAGTTTGACTAAGGAGCCTGCAGATTCTAATTTGGACTTTAATGTCTTAGCTACCTTCCTGTTGCGAAGGTGGTGAATTGCCCTGAGTATATATACTCAGTTTTTGTATTTATGTAAGAATGGATGGTGGAGCAGAGCTCCCTTTTATCACCCCATAAATTATGGGAATCAACTGGTGACTGGTATATTATCTGTCTCTAGTTTTTTTTCGTTGACAAATGATTTTTCATTCTGTAAACAATTTGAGAAAAGAGAAAAAGAAAAAAGAAAAGGAAAAGAAAAAAGAAAAAGAAAAAGAAGAAAAAGAAAAAGAGGGCATAAAAGAATTGAAACAAAAGCCCCATGCAATAATAGTAACTTGGCCATACCTTTCAAGCATGGCCAAGTTCTTTTTAAATTTAATGTTGATAGGGTAGTGAATGATTTGGCTAAATAGTTTAATCGTATCCAAAGTGTTTAGGTTAGATTAGTGAATAAATCTGACCAGACTGTCTAATCCTGGTCAGATAGCCCTAGGGTAGAGTAATTTCTTAACCCAACAGTTTAATATGGGTTAATTGTCATAGGAAGATAGGTTAGCATGTAGGTTAGTTGCTTCATTTGTTTCACCCCAATAAAACCAGCTTGATGAAAAATGTTGCACCATGTCTCAAATGCCTAAAGGATAGTTTGGTCGAAGTCCCTTGGTGGTGTATATGTGAAAAGTTTGGGAAAAAACCCATAAGATGCACCTATCCTAAGTTCTCCCAACACATGTTTCTCCGCTCCTGATTTATGCTCCATGCACTTTTCGATGGTCCAGATCTTGGCACCTAGATCTATGGTGCACAGAGCATTCCGGACCCCCCGACCGTTCTTCTTTTAACCAGGGGGGGTTCGGAATCAGTAATAAGATTTGCACACATCTGGACGGCCCAGAGAAGAACACTGAAATCAAAGGCCCGGATTTGATTCCAGACCCCCCCATCCATTCTTCCTTTAATGGAAGGGGGGGAGGGGGGTCCGGAATGAGAGATAAATGATGCGCTAAGATCTGCGGCTAGGAAACGGGCACGTAGATCAACGACTCTAATTGGATTTCGGACCCCCCCGAATGATCTTCTTTTAACCGAGGGGGGAGGGGGTCTGGAATGGTTATTCTTCTCTGGCAGGCCCATAGTCATACGTGGCGTCATCCGATTGGTCCCGAAGTCCCATCACCATATGCTATCTGACAACCCCCTTCATTCATGGGCGTCATCTTCCACTGATTCCACTTGTCCCACTTGTTCCCAAGTTATGTCCCATCCCATAACTGTTTCCAGTCCTTGATGTCAATCCCCTACCCCTTTCACTCATGACCAGCTCCTTATCACGACTTTTACGTCCAATCCCTAGCCTCCACGTCACCCACCCGTATGTTTTGGCCACCGTCATCTGTCATCTCACCCCCAAGTGGCCCGTTGTTCATTTATTACTGGATAACATACCCGTTATCCTATTGACCTGTCTCCCACGTCCAACCGACCCTAGTTTTAAATAAAATTACCATTCTCCTCCATTTCTGTTGTTCACTCGTCGCACCAGAAAATCTCATAGACAGCCCCTCCGTTACATCCCGTCGCCTTCATCCACAGTCAGTCGAACAGTTCGTGAATTTTGGCACAGAAGGCATGTTCAGATACTCATCCATATTGGCATATATGTTTGTTTACTTTCAAGTAGATAAATTTAGTTTCTCCATGCAGAAGATGGACGCAAACGGAAGGCCTCAGCCAGTCACAGAATGAACCTCTTTGCTGAAGCACAACTCCACAGAGTATAGCTTCAAGGCTTTCATCGATCTGTTTTACCACCCGGTGGTAAGCATGTTGAGCGGCAGGCCCGAGCCTAGAATAAACGATGAAGTCCAGAGAATTCTACATCTCTCGGATAGCTCAAAGACCAGAGATTGGTACCTGTATCAAAACCACACCGAGATTAGAGTATTCGGGTGCGAGTTGGCACCCTACAAGATGCCCAAATATGTGCCGGTAAGAATCTTTGCTTTAGAATACATAAGGCAGATCATGAATTCAGATGATATTCATTTCGTATCTTTGAAGAAAAAACAATAGCTTTGAATCAAGGGGCAGATTGGCTCCTTCATCTACAACAGTCGAGGTGCCGGGGAAGAAGCTGACAGAATGTTGAAAGAAATGAAATTCTTTATGAGTTTCCCATGGCACTATGATCCATGCGGGATCATTTCAGAAATGCGAGTGAAAAATAAAAACATCCTGTATGTTCATGATTCCAAGCCCGAGATTGAAAAATTTGTCAATCGGACAGTGTGGATGCCTGACACCTTGGTCGAAGTGGAATAGCAGGTTCCCCTGACCACTATACTTCCAACTTCCACGCCACAGGTCCCTAAGGTAAAAAGGCCCCAACAAGAATCATCTCCGCCTGTCACGGAGGTGTCATCCGAAGAATTCCAGTTGCACACTAAGAGGCCCAAGACAACCACAGTTCTCGGTCCAACCGGAGAAATAGAAGTCCCGCCTACCACAGTGGTCAAACCTATCATTCCACCCTTCAGGACGGTCATTCATAAGGAAATCACCCTAGTAGTACCAAAGAAATCCTCAGGCTCCCCCCTAGACACTCAGTCGAGCAAGACTGGGCCCAAATTGAGCATCTTCGAGAAGTACGAGATGATTAAGAAAAAGAATCATACTCTTACTAGCAGTACCTATGCTCAGTTTCGAAAGAAAACGTCAACTACACAGCACAGGCTATTGTCTGCATTTGAGACAGAAAAGGGCAGGATACACATGGCCTTCCTCCAGGCGCAGGTATCAGACCTAAAGGTAATGACAAACTACAAGAGGGCCACCTTCGAATTCCAGACGAAGGACATGCACCCAGTAGATCAGATGGATCTGCATAAACAGATAGGGGAGATGGTTTTCCATACATTGGCACATGCTTCAACTTCTGCAGCAAAATTTCAGGTATCATTAAACAATGCTCAGACACAACTCAAGCTGGAGAAGATATCATCCTTCACAAAAGACAACATAATCAACACTTTGGAGGAGCTGGTCCTCAATATCGTCTATGACCCCTCCAACATCAAAGCTTTAGAGGAGATGATAAAGAAGAAGAATCTAGACATCGTCGCTTTAAGAAAACAACTGAAACTCCCTCCCACGGAGGAATCACAGGTGAAGGAGATAGCAGAGAAAGAAGGCGAGAAGGACGAAATGCTCAGGCTGCTCATGGAGCAGAACACCTAGCTCAAATAAATGGAAGCGTAGATGGAGAAAATGTTAAAGGAGAAAGAGCAGCTGAAGTCGATGGAATCCATTCCATTGACTGCCATCCCAATCTCAGGGACAAGCACAAAACCAGTGACAGCAGTCCCCTCCACAACTCCAGCGACATCTCAGGAGAAGACAACTGACCTCGCCAAATCCATGGAGAAGATGAACCTCCAAGAGACAGAGATCAACAGGCTTAAAAAGGAAGTTCAGAGCCTCCAGGAACTCAAGAATTCTTTCTAGACTAGCATGTCCAAAGAAAAGTAGATAACAAAGAAGCTCAAGCAGGAGTTACAGCAGCTCCAAAAGAAAACAGTGGCAGGGAAAACTTTGGCTGAGGTCAAAGAGAATGTATGGACAGACATCACAAAGTCCATAAATGAGATATGACCCATGATCCAAATGATGTTTGAACATAATGAGTTGGTCCAGAGGAGAAAACAGGCCATTGAAAAGATCAGAGTAGAATTAGGAGATATACCAACTCAGGCAAATGAGATCATCAAATTCCTAAATTCTAAGACCAGAGAAGAGCTAGAAGAGTTGAAGATCGAAGACAGAACAGAGACCATCCTTGAGGTCAAAAGAGTTTTGACCAAGAGGGGATTAATGCTTCAACTAGAAGAAAAGGTTCAGACCATGGACCTAGGAGTACATAAATTCTTCAACAAGATCGAGGCTCTCCAGAAGAAAGGCCTCCCCGGTCTGAAGGCTATTAATGATAAATTGATGACACTCCCAGATTACAAAAAGAGATTGTCTGAAGTTTCTAAGGACAGTTCAAAGTTTGTTGGCATACAAGGGAGCATCACTGGCAAATCATTCCTGGACGCTCTTCAGTTGGACCTTGTTTCCGACTTTAAAGATTTTAATGTTTATCTTCTGATGTTTTCAATTAAGAAATTCTTAACTGCTTCTTAGTTGAATTTATCTTTCTCATCTTTTCTTCTGTCCATCATTTAATCTATTAAAGATCCAGTGAGTATATTATCT
>ML779476.1:216218-239237 GCA_009831015.1 Picea engelmannii | reverse complement strand
CACAATATATATATATATATATATATATATATATATATATATATATATATATATATATATATATATATATATATATAACCAAAAAGAGTTATGGCTCCCAAGAAAGTTCATACTCGATCCCACTCAAACCCAGAACCCGCGTTAGTGGTAGATAACCCTGAACAGTTGCTCAGGCAAAATATCTTAGCTCCCGGTTCAGTGAGTCATATCCCCCTTCATAAGTCTCCTTCTTTTTCCGAGAAGTCGGCTACCTCCCAAAACCTTGATCTCGATACCTTTCCACAATGAAGTCTGGTTAGAACACGGTCTGACATCTTTGTGACTGAAATATTTTTTGACCCAACTATTGTGCGACCCTGAACTCCCAAACTTCTGTCTCCCACGACTAAACCACAGATCACTCTCTCAGTACTATCCAGTCCCTCTTCATCATCGTCTTTAGCCACTACCTCGCCGACCATCCAGGTTGTCACCCCACCTCCTCCACCCATCATGGCAGCTCCATATGCTCCTCTGGTGTTGGCTACGCCACTACATGAAATGCCCCAAGAATATCAAACTAGACTTCCACAGTTCGATGCAACAGGAACTTTAAACGCCCAACAACATGTTGACAAAATGAATGACTATTTTTACCTTCAAGAAGTTGACAAGGTTGACGTTGAAATGTGACTGTTTGCCCAGAGTTTGACAGGTGACGTCAAGAAATGGTACAAAGCTTTACCTACCACCTCAATCCCTGACCTTATCTCTTTTCAAAGGAGTTTTCTTGACAGATGGGAGGTAAAGAAAAACCCTCTCCAGATATTGTCAGAATACGAGAGTATAAAAAGAAATCAAGGTGAGATAGTACAGGATTACTACACCCATTTGAATAACCTGTACAATGCAATTCCAGCCGAAATCAAACCTCCACAGGGCCTGGCATTGATAAAATTCCTTGATGGTTTTGATGCCGATATGTCATACCAATTAAGAGAAAGAAATTCTACCACCTTGGCTGACATGCAGAGAAGTGTTATAAGTGTGGAGGCCAATCTATTGGAAAAAAGGGAACGAAAGAGGTCATAAAGGAGAGTCACAATCAAAGAAGAACTTCCACATCGAACACAGATTCCAAATTGGATTCTTTGGCCCGAACAATGGAACTAATGCTGGAAAGAATGACTGTGTCAGACAGAAATCCTCTAAGGGAAAACACACCTGCTCCTCAGGTTCGGAACCCCAATTTTAGGAGAAACCCTCCTCAAATCAGACAGAGAGATCCTAGGGATCAAAGAGAGCAGAGGGGCCCAGATCAGCAGATTAGACCTCCCCTGCAAGAAAACTATGTTGATGAAGGGGGGGAAGTGATTGAGGAATTGGAGGACACTCACATCAACCTCATGGGCATTCACGACAACGAAGTTATCTTCCTTACCCAAGAAGAGCAGGAAATTTTTCTTCTAAATCAAATGAAAGTATGTGAAGAGGCTGAAGATGGAGAAAAACGGGCCTTTGAAAATGCTATTTTGGAGGTACACCATCAATACAATCTAAGGAGTAAGAAGATAGAAGGGAATTCCCCAAAAAAGACGACTGAAACACAGAAGGTAGCCGAGACCAAAAAGACCCCTGAGCCATCTACTGAGAAGACTCCTGAGAAAACTACTACTGAGAAGACTCCTGAGAAGAGTAAAGTCGACGCTCCCATGAAGAAAAACCTCACCATTTTGAAAAGGCCAACACAGCCTGAGGTTTCACCTATTAATCCACCAAGTACTTCTGAGCAAAATAATTTGGTGGAAAACCCAAAAATGATGAGCCAAGGCAGAGCTCTTACACCCTTTAGCCTGGAAGGGGAATTGGCCAAAATAAAAATTCCCATCCCACTTACAGAGTTGATGAACAGAGGTGGTTATCGTTCACAGGTGATTAAAGCACTAGCTATTGAACCTGACATAGGCATGAAGGCCTTAACCATTGGATCAGCCAGTCATTCAGACACTGTGAACCTTACTGATGATCAACCCGAGCTTCTTTTTGGACCTGAAGTAGATGGTCGAGACGATACTGGTGAGGTTGCTCCTTTTTACATCAGTTTGAAAATACACGACTTTATCTTGCATAACTCTATGCTGGATTCAGGTGCATCCCACAATCTGATGCCTAAAGAAGTAATGGAAAAACTAGGATTGGAGGTCACCAGACCATACAAGGATTTACACTCATTTGACTCCAATAAATTTAAATGTATTGGTTTGATCAAGGACCTATGCATGACCTTGGTTCAGATTCCTGCGAAGAGCATGGTAATGGATGTGGTGGTCGCAAACATCCCGCCTAAATATGGGATGTTGTTATCCCGGTCTTGGAGGCCGAAGTTGAAAGGAACCTTGCAACTAGATATGTCTTATGCCACTATCCCAGTGTTTGGGCAACAGAGGAGGTTGTACAGAGAAACGTTGATGAAGTACATGGTCAACAGCCAAGAAAAACCACACAATTATCCCCTTTACTCTGTGCATTCTGATTTAGATTTGTTCATCTTGTACAATGATGGTGATACGGAAGAGCAAGAGACTCAGCTGATGGAAGACACATCTAGTCAAGATGAAAGCCAAGAAAGCATTGAGGTAGCAAAGATGAAGAACGTGATAACTGAAGAGTTACCCACTGATTTTTGGAGCATGGATTTTGATGGAGCCGTGAGTAAAGAAGGAGCAGGAGTTGGTGTCTGGCTACATAATCACAGAAACAAGTATTTAGAAAACCATTCCTACAAACTAAATTTCCAGTGCACTAACAATGTTGCCGAGTATGAAGCCTTGATGCTCGGTCTAAAACTTTTGAAAAAGGTTGGTGCTAAACAGATTATGGTAAGAGGTGATTCTGAATTGATAATTAAGAAAATCAAAGGTGAGTATGTTGCTAAACACCCACGTATTAGATCTTATAGGAATGTTGTTCTTGATGCTTTGAGGTGTTTTACTGAAGTCGACTTGCAGGTAATGCTGAGGGGACAAAATATTCTAGCTGATGGATTGGCTACGTCAGCAGCCACCTATAAGATTCATTTCTGCCCGACTCACCCATATACTATTGAGGTGAAGTGCAGACCTACAGTTCTTGACAATATTAGGTACTGGCAAGTGTTTGGTAATGATGATCAGATTGAAGATTTTCTGCAATGTAAAAACGACTTTGAATGTACAAATATAGATTTAGAGAATGAAGATGAAAATGTAAATAGTTATGATTTTGAAATTGATAGTGTAAATACACTAGATTGAGGAGAATTAGGTGATGACGATTTGAATGCTGACGTTTTACAATTGAAAAGCAATGTTTTACCTAGATGCCTAGTTCCTTTAGAGGACTTGTTCGATTCTAACGACGTAGCCAAAAAACCAAAAATCGAAGCCCATGGACAAGATGTAGAAGATTGTAATATAGGGACTGAAGAGAAACCTAGGATGGTCAAACTGTCCAAATCATTACCCCTAGAACAAAAGGTCAAATACATTGAGTTGTTCAGAGAATATTCAGATGTTTTTTCCTGGAGCTATGAAGATTTGAAAGCCTATGATACCAGCATCATACAACACAGGATTCCAATAAAAGAAGACCAAAAACCATTTAGGCAGAAACTTAGGAGGATAAATCCCAAGTTGCTCCCTCTGATAGAAAAGGAGATCAAGAAAATGTACGATGCCAAGATCATAGTTCCATTGCGTTTTTCGAAGTGGGTCTCTAATCTGGTCCCTACATGTAAGAAAACTGGGGAAATCAGACTCTGCATAGATTTTCAAAATCTGAATAAAGTCTCCCTGAAAGATAATTACCCCTTGCCGAAAATGGATCAGATGTGCACAAAGCGGGGGTCCGGAATGAGAGATAAATGACACGCTAAGATCTGCAGCCAGGAAACGGGCGCGTAGATCAACGACTCTAATTGGATTTCAGACCCCCCGGGATGATCTGCTTTTAACCGGGGGGGGTCCGGAATGGTTATTCTTCTCTAGCAGGCCCCTAGTCATATGTGGCATCATCCGATTGGTCCTGAAGTCCCATCACCATATGCTATCTGACAACCCCCGTCATTCATGGACGTCATCTTCCACTGATTCCACTTGTCCCACTTGTTCCCGAGTTATGTCCCATCCCATAACTGTTGTCAGTCCTTACTTTCAATCCCCTACCCCTTTCACTCATGACCAACCCCTTATCACGAATTTTACGTCCAATCCCTAGCCTCCACGTCACCCGCCTGTATGTTTTGGCCACCGTCATCTGCCATATCACCCCCAAGTGGCCCGTTGTTCATTTATTACTGGATAACATACCCGTTATCCTGCTGACTTGTCTCCCGCGTCCAACCGACCCCATGTTTTAAATAAAATTATCGTTCTCCTCCATTTTGGTTGTTCACTTGTCGCACCAGAAAATATCATAGCCAGCCCCTCTGTTACATCTGGTCGCCTTCATCCACAGTCAGTCGACCCCACTAACTTCATGTTTATTGCAGGTACTATTGCAGAGATGGCACCAAAGCCAAGACAAGCAAAAGGAGAGGAGAATCCTTTTCTCCCGCATCCTGTCGACCTGGAAAAAATCCCATTGGTCGACAAAGACAGATTGATCACTGATACTAAGTGTGATTTCAATTTTTCAGACCTCCAGTCATGGCTCCAGGAGGTTTTCCTGGACTAGAGTGATGAAATTGGACTCTGGGAGTCCAATTTTCCCCTTTACCTTTTTCCCCAGATACACCATTTTCCCGAGTTCGCACTTAAATGCCAAGCTCACTATATTCTCGAACAAAGAGCTGTCATCTCCTCTTCTGGAGACACCCTGTTCCTCATCTCACCCGAAGACATAGACCAGATGATGCAAATTCCCCGTGCCAAATCTGCGTCCCCTTTCAACCTAGAAATCCTCACTGAGTTATACCAGAAGATGACTTTTCCCCAGAGAGCTCAAATTTTTGAGCTTTTCCTTCCCACCTCCACTCAATTCCCTTCCACAAATCCCCCTTACCCCTCATCCATGTTCTCCACCAAGGGAAACCAGGTCATTTCCTCCCTTTGTGCTTTGTTAGGTTACTATTCCGACCAGTGGGTAGACGATCCCATTATGGGTTTTCTATCCATTTTCTCCAATGATGAAAAACCCACAACATAGTTTGATTACAACACCTTCTTGGTCGATAATATTCACGAACAGTTCATGAATTTTGGCATAGAAGGCATGTTCAGATACTCGTCCATATTGGCATATATGTTTGTTTACTTTCAAGAAGATAAATTTAGTTTCTCCATGCAGAAGATGGACGCAGATGGAAGGCCTCAGCCAGTCACAGAATGGACCTCTTTACTGAAGCACAACTCCATAGAGTATAGCTTCAAGGCTTTCATCAATTTGTTTTACCACCCGGTGGTAAGCATGTTGAGCGGTAGCCCCTAGCCTAGAATAAATGACGAAGTCCAGAGAATTCTGCATCTCTCGGATAGCTCAAAGACCAGAGATTGGTACCTGTATCAAAACCACACTGAGATTAGAGTATTCGGGTGCGAGTTGGCACCCTACAAGCTGCCCAAATATGTGCAAGTAAGAATCTTTTCTTTAGAATACATAAGGCATATCATGAATTCAGATGATATTCATTTCGTATCTTTGAAGAAAAAACAACATCTTTGAATCAAGGGGCAGATTGGCTCCTTCATCTGCAACAGTCGAGGCGTCGGGGAAGAAGCTAACAGAATGTTGAAAGAAATGAAATACTTTATGAGTTTCCCATGGCACTATGATCTATGTGGGATCATTTCAGAAATACGGGTGAAAAATAAAAACATCTCGTATGTTCATGAGTCCAAGCCTGAAATTGAAAAATTTTCCAATCAGACAGTGTGGATGCCTGACACCTTGGTCGAAGTGGAACAACAGGTTCCCCTGACCACTGTACTTCCAAATTCCATGCCACAGGTCCCTACGGAAAAAATACCCCGAAAAGAATCATCTCCGCCTGTCACGGAGGTGTCGTCTGAAGAATTTCAGTTGCACACTAAGAGGCCCAAGACAACCACAGTTCCCAGTCCAACCGAAGAAATAGAAGTATTGCCTACCACAGTGGTCAAACCTGTCATTCCACCCTTCGGGACGGTCATTCATAAGGAAATCACCCCAGTAGTACCAAAGAAATCCTCAGGCTCCCCGTATACACTCAGCCGAGCAAGACTGGGCCCAAATTGAGAATCTTCGAGAAGTATGAGATGATTAAGAAAAAGAATCATACTCTTACCAGCAGTACCTATGCTCAGTTTCAAAAGAAAACATCAACTGCGCAGCACAGGCTGTTGTCTGCATTTGACACAGAAAAGGGCAGGATTCACATGGCCTTCCTCCAGGCGCAGGTACCAGACCCCAAGGTAATCACAGACTACAAGAGGGCCACCTTCGAATTCCAGATGAAGGACGTGCACCCAGCAGATCAGATGGATCTGCATAAAAAGACAGGGGAAATGGTTTTCCATACATTGGCACATGCTTAAGCTTCTGCAGCAAAATTTTAGGTATCATTAAACAATGCTCAAACACAACTCAAGCTGGAGAAGATATCATCCTTCGCAAAAGACAACAGAATCAAAACTTTGGAGGAGCTAGTCCTCAAGATCGGCTATGACCCCTCCAACATCAAAGCTGCAGAGGAGATGATAAAGAAGAAGAAGAATGCAGACATCGTCGCTTTAAGAAAACAACTGAAACTCCTGCCCACAGAGGAATCACGGGTTAAGGAGATAGCAGAGAAAGAAGGCGAGAAGGAAGAAATGCTCAGGCTGCTCATGGAGAAAAACACCCACCTCAAAGAAATGGAAGCGGATATGGAGAAATTGTTAAAGGAGAAAGA
Source organism: Picea engelmannii (assembly GCA_009831015.1). NCBI lineage: Eukaryota > Viridiplantae > Streptophyta > Pinopsida > Pinales > Pinaceae > Picea > Picea engelmannii. Next base: position 232,351 of record ML779476.1, on the reverse strand, counting down.
GTAGCTGAAGTCAATGGAATCCATTCCATTGACTTCCATCCAAATCTCAGGGACAAGCATAGAACTAGTGACAGCAGTCCCCTCCACAACTCCAGCGACATCTCAGGAAAAGACAACTGACCTCGCCAAATCCATGGAGAAGATGAACCTGCAAGAGACAGAGATCAACAGGCTTAAAAAGGAAGTTGAGAGCCTCCAGGAACTCAAGAATTCTTTCCAGACCAGCCTGTCCAAAGAAAAGTAGATAATAGAGAAGCTCAAGCAGGAGTTACAGCAGCTCCAAAAGCAAACAGTGGCAATGAAAACTTTGTCTGAGGTCAAAGAGAATGTATGGACATACATCACAAAGTCCATAAATGAGATATGGCCCATGATCCAAATTATGTTTGAACAGAATGAGTTGGTCCAGAGGAGAAAACAGGCCATTGAAAAGATCAGAGTAGAATTAGGAGATAGACCAACTCAGGCAAATGAGATCATCAATTTCCTAAATTCTAAGACCAGAGAAGAGCTAGAAGAGTTGAAGATCAAAGACAGAACATAGACCATCCTTGACGTCAAAAGAGTTTTGACCAAGAGGGGATTAATGCTTCAACTAGAAGAAAAGGTTCAGACGATGGACCTAGGAGTACAAAAATTATTCAACAAGATCGAGGCTCTCCAAAAGAAAGGCCTCCCCGGTCTGAAGGTTATTAATGATAAACTGATGAAACTCCCAGATTACAAAAAGAGACTGTCTGAAGTGTCTAAGGACAGTTCAAAGTTTGTTGGCATACAAGGGAGCATCACTGGCAAAGAATTCTTGGATGCTCTTCAGTTGGACATCAGCATCCAACACGAGATTCGATACATATTCCTCACTAAGCCCACATTCGCCAAGTATATGGAAATGGATGAAGTGTATCGGAGATTGCTCAAAGTCACTGTGCCTAGTCATCTCAGATGGGAGGAAATCTGTGATTTGCTCGATTAGCAGATGAGTTGTCCAGGGTCCAGTCATCTGTCTAGTCAGATGAGGTCGTGCAAAAGGCTTCATCAATAGTCTACCCAGAATTTCCGCATGCAATTGCACCAAGTCATCAAGCAGTTTGATTAGTTAAATTAGTTAGGCTAAAAATAGAATTGGCACATCTTGATTAGTTATGACAGGAACGATTGTAATTTGAATTATAAATACTTCACCTTTCGAAGTATTGAGGGTTGTTGATCTTTACACACTAAAGCTATCAGACTGTAACAATTTTTGAAGAGATCTGCCATTAATAAAAAGGAGGCACTTTATAGGATTCTTGTGTGTATTCACTGGTGATGTTATTCTCTAAGTTGAATGTTATTCTTGCTTTGTGATCATATTGTTTTCTGAAACTAATCTTTAAGAGTAATGTATGTTGTAGGATTTATCTTGGATACCCTGTTTCCGACTTTAAAGATTTTAATGTTTATCTTCTGATGTTTTCAATTAAGAAATTCTTAACTGCTTCTTAATTGAATTTATCTTTCTCATCTTTTCTTATGTCCATCATTTAAGCTATTAAAGATCCAGTGAGTATATTATCTCGCCCTGTGGAATTGTTCTTCTATGTTTCTGGTTTGTATCTTGTGTTTATTATAATACAGACCCCATAGCCCAATGGAGGTGTAGACTGTCTCAACCAATTAAAAACACTTTGACAACAAAACCTACAGATTTCTTTACCTAGCCTAATATCTCAAATTGAAACATAGCTAAATCATATAGAGAGATCCCTCTCTGAAGATGGATGGGCTAGATCCCAGCTTTAAAAGTGGTTGGATAAAGTTACCTTTTGTAGATTTCTTCTTTTTCAACCTCTAGGAAATTTACCAAGTGCTAACACTCCCGACTGTAATGTTTTAAGCGAAGCACTAGTTTTCCTGGCTATGTATATGTATATGAAATTTCCTTGCTTAATGTAAGGCAACTCTCTTTTTCATCTTGTTTCGATCTCAAACTGAAAGGGTTCATGATTGAATGATTCACATGAATCGTCGTGACTGTGTTATGATAAAATATTTATTATAGCTCTATTACGTTCTTTTAGTGTTTCTGCTTTTGAATATAACAAGTTCTTCTGTTCAAAGTTTTCTTCTGCAGCCTATTGGAAGCTCGATCCCCATGATAGCCCTTCACATTTCCTCACAGAATTCTTCCTCCTACTCACCCTTATTACAACTTACTGCCTGAAATTGAACCAAGACCTCATCTGCTTGTGCATGCCTGGCCTAGTTTCTGAGTTAGAATGATATTGTTCTGAGTTTACTTCCATTCATAAACATTTATCAACAAATTGTGACATAAACTGATGGGCCTCAATATTACTCTTGCTGCAATCCAGGAGTGACTTCTGACGCCAACATTTCTGACACCATTGCTGAGGACGAAGTTGAATATTTTCCCCTAGATTAAATGACATTGAGTCTCTGATTCTGAAGGTGCATCAGGCATCAGAGCCCTTGAAGATTACTACTGTGCGCCTGGCAACTCCACTGTGACAACTCCACTATTTCCACTTCACTGTTTCAGTTGTGGCTACTTTTAGCACACCTGAAAGCTGACCCAGAGAAGGTTTCAACAGCTTCTTTCTCAGCTTAAGAAGTTTCATGGGAGGACACAACATTAGGATCTGGCCTTTGATGGTGAACAAATACCAAACACATTCAAAGTTTCACATCTTTCACTAGGTGACTCCATGATCCGAGGATCGGTTGACGACTCCACTAATTTGATATGGAAAATATCTTAGCTCAAAGGTTGGCTTTCTGTGAATTTTCCCAGATAGTTGGTTTTCCTAATCCACTGCCTGATAGAGATGAATGGGAAGATATCCTCCTTGAATTTCAAGCAAAAATTTTGAAGGTACCAGTTGAGCATTTACTGTACTTTCATGAGGTTATTCATCAACTTAATATCATCCATGAAGATGTCCAGATTAAGCTTTTTAGTTATTCATTAAAGGGAGCTGCTCTTGATTGCTGTTGATCTCGTCCCACTGCAAGCATCCATTCTTTGACAGGTTTTCATACAACGTTCAATTCATTTTGTAAATATTACTTCCCAGCTGAGTGTTAGTATGAAAACTGTTGTGATGAGTTTTCTTTGCTTCATAAAGCCTCTACTGGCCCTGAAGACCATGTTTGTGATGAAGCTTTTACTGTGGAGGAAATCATTTTCTATGAAAATATAGAGGTGTTGGATGATATTAATTATGTTATCCCTAGAAAAAAAGCATCTGACATCATTTCAGATACATCTGTTCTTTTAGATTTTCATAAAGATCAACTTGCCTCTTGTGAAAATTCTGAGTTTATAGAGCAAATGTTGTCTATAGTAGATGGCTCTCCTAGATATAGGGTTGAAGCAGATGTTCCTAGAAACCCGGCTTATGATGATGAAGACCTTCCATTTTTTAAAGAAGAGATGTTTGTGGAAGAGGATTCTTCTCTTTTCCTTCAAGAGGTTTCCCATGATATATTTTTACCTAGGATTAAAGAGAAAAATCTTATGTATGAACAACCAGAAGTAGCAGTTATCGTTGTCCCTAAAATGGATATTTTTGACAGTTATATTCTCGATGGGATCACTATTATGGAGGTTGATCATAGAAATGAAGGGAAACCCTTTTTTGATGAATATTATAGTGATGATGAGCAGCAAGCTTATCCTACATTTGATCACTATGAAGACACTGACTGACATGACAGCAAGCAGAGCTTTCACATGGTCCATTTTTATGATGATTATGAATTTGATCCTGGGGAGAGCCATGGAGAAGAGGACGAGGAGTTGAAGATACAGTTTACAGAATGCGTAGAGCCAGTCAACGAGCATCCACTGCCTAATATTAGTCAGCCTACATCAGTTGTCCACCCACCTATGCTTACCATAGATAGTCAGCCACACATGAAAAACTGTGTAGCAAAGGAGGCTGCCTGCCACCCATTTTCTGGAGTTTTCCACTGGTCCTATGAGCCTATGAAGGAATACATGGAGTTGTATTTTCTTCACAATTTGGAGCCACCCTATTTCATCTCAACTTCATCCTGTAAGGAGGAGTTGAAGAGAATAAATATTATGTTGTCATGGTTACACCATCTATTTGTGATCATCGACAAAAGGAAGGAGCTTCTATTCAGGAAGTTGCTTGATTGGCTATGGTGGAAGTTTTCTTTCACCTAGCCCCATGTAAAGGAATTTATTAGTTTAGGACCATACATAAATAAGCTCCTTGGAGCATCTGTGTTTATCTTTTATTTTCACTTATTGTCATGTATTTTTAAGTAGGGTTTTTTGAGCTCAACTCCATAGAACAACAGAAGGCAACTGGAATTGCAGAAGGAGTTCTTAGAGCATCACAGGGATGACTCTATCCCCCATGGAGCCTAATGTTAGCACCAATTGTTGCAAGGGGGTGTTTCTCTCTGATTTCAGGCCCTTGGTGTAAATGCATAGAAATGGGGTTTAAAAACCCATCAAATGCATTTTATTCAAAGGCCACAGTCATGAGCACCAAGCGCAGCATACAGAAGAAGTCCATTTCGGGCTTAAAATCAAGCAAGCAGGAATTTCTTTTTCAACAGCGAGGATCCATAGATGGAGCAGATTGATCGTCATTGGGTAAGCTTGAGTCGTAGAGTTGCATGAGGTATAGCACATGAGCTCATCTCTTATGGCCAAAATCATGAAATGATGAACCATTTCAGCATTTCGGCTACTGGGACTTCAAAGGACAAAGGGTTTCTCTTCCACTGCATTTCGAAACCCCAAAACGCAAAATGAGAAAAGAGCCCAGGAGGCATTTCGGCATTTCAGCTACTGGGACTTCAAAGGACAAAGGGTTGCTCTTCCACTGCATTTAGAAACCTTGAAACACAAAATGCAAAAAGCACCCAGGAGCCATTTCAGCATTTCAACTATTGAGACTTCAAAGGACAAAGGGTTTCTCTTCCACTACATTTTGAAACCCCGAAATGCGAAATGTGAAAAGTACCCAGTATCAATTTCAACATTTCATCTATCGGGACTTCAAAGGACATGGGGTCTCTCTCTTCCACTACATTTTGAAACCCTGAAACGTGAAATGCGAAAAGCGCCTAGGAGCCATTTTGACATTTTGGCTACTGGGACTTCAAAGGACTTGAGGTTTCTCTCTTCCACTGCATCGAGAAACTCTAAAACACGAAATGAGAAAAGAACCCAGGACCCATTTCGGTATTTTAGCTACCAGGACTTCAAAGGACATGGGGTCTCTCTTTGTGTTTTCAGTCTCGACCACCCTCCATGGAAGAAGCAGTTAATGAATATTGAGCAGGTGGTTGATACCTCAACTCAACTCATAAATGGAGGGTGTGGAAAAGGTCTGGAGCAATCAGCCCGTGGTACCCTTGTATGCAGGTCCCCCTGCAAGAGCCATGTTGAGTTAAGATGGCATCTGATGAAGGAGTTTCATCTAGGTCTAACTGAGGAGCCTACACATGCTAATTTGGACTTTAATGTTTCAGCTACCTTCCTGCTGCGAAGGTGGTGAATTTCCCTGAGTATATATACTCAGTTTTTGTATTTATGTAAGAATGGATGGTAGAGAAGAGCTCTTGACTATAATGTTTTAAGTGAAGCACTAGTTTTCCTGGCTATGTATATGTATATGAAATTTCCTTGTTTAATGTAATACAACTCTCTTTTTCATCTTGTTTCGATCTCAAACTAAAAGGGTTCATGGTTGAATGATTCACATGAATCGTCGTGACTATTTTCTGATAAAGGATTTATTATAGCCCTGTTACGTTCTTTTAGTGTTTTTTCTTTTGAATATAAGAAGTTCTTGTGTTCAAAGTTTTCTTCTACAGGCTGTTGGAAGCTCAATGCCCACAGCAACCCTTCACATTTTCTCACAGAAGTCTTCCTCCTACTCACCCTTATTACAACTTACTGCCTGAAATTGAACCAAGACCTCATATTCTTGTGCATGTCTAGCCTAGTTTATGAGTTAGAATGATATTGTTCTAAGTTTACTTCCATTCATCACCCTTTATCAACGAATTGTGACATAAATTGATGTGCCTCAGGCTTACTCTTGTTGCAATCCAGGAGTGACTTCTGATGCCAACAATTCCTATGCATGTTATTGCATTTGGGTCGAGGAGCTTGCCGCTCTTTGCAAGAATATTCTCCTGGTAGTTGAAGGTGGGTATATAAACAAGGAACGATGCTCTCAAAATTTTATGATACATGCATCGACATGTAACTGGGAAAAGTTAATGGGAAGGAATTATGGACTATGTACTTTGCAACACTTTCTAAAGATTACATTATACAACCACCTTCTATAAGAAGTTTGACATATTCAGGTAATGATTTGGTTTCTCAAGATCACCTTTTACTACCACCTTCATTTAATCATTTTGTTTCATTCTTTAGAGGATACCTTTAATTGGGGGATATTCTAGAGTTGTTTCCACTGAATATCGTTTCCTGTCCTTTGAATCAAGAGAATGTGTTTCTTCTGTTGTAGTAGATCTGATATTTTAAAAAAAAATGGAAGTTACTCGATGCTTGAAGTATTGACTTGTCTCATTCAAATAAATCGCCATGGCCTCGCTACAAGTGCCTCTAGAGTTTATCATCGGGATCACAGGTTGATAAGCACATAGTGCCTTCCTGGTCATAGATTTCTTCCATCACCAGCTTGTATTTTCACATGTGCTTTTATTGATACCTTATTTATTTGTCCTAATGGTGGATCCTTCTATCCCAACCAACATGATGGAAATAAACTAGCTCTAGGGAATTTGATCGGTTTCGAAGATCTGAGCTGACTATATATTAATTTCAGTTAACTTAAAAAGGTTTATGTGTGCAACCTAATGTTATACATATAAAATACAATTTCTTATTTTTTTTAAATATAAAACAATGTATTTTTCTTAACACATGATTGTTCAAAAACTTCCAGGCATTATTTTGGATTCACGTCCTTCAAGGATGTTAATTAATTACACAATTAATATTGCTTGTTCCAATGCAATCGACCCGTCATTGAATATGGAAATAACATTAACACTGCAATTCCATATAATAGATGTCTGACATGTAGCTAATGTCGAGGTCATCATCGCATAGGACACCCAACCTCCAAATATTTCTTGACTCAAAGAAACACTAAAGTCGATGCTCTTTCCAGGTTTGAAAATCCTGCAGTGTAAATGCTCTGACAATGACAGGCCTGCTTATTCACCACATTACCACCCTACACTCAATGGAACTATTACCATTGCCACTTCTAGTGTCAATGTCTGAAGCTGAAGCTATCTGGAGCCTAGAGTCACCACCAGTGTGGATGCGTGAAGTTGAAGCTACCTAGACCCTGGGGTCACGACTTTTTACACTTGACATTCATACCAGTAGTGACCGAAAGTTGATTGTATGTTGATTATGTTACTACATCCAGAGGTCGCTCAACAAACTTTGAGATAAAAGCTCGTTTATGTCAATTCTGTTACAAATTTGAGATAGGAGGTTCTATAATTTTAGAATGTTGATTCAACCATGCATACAGTTTCTCACCTTTGTGAGGATCCAAATTTATAATTTCCTACTTAGTGTATTCGAGCATGGAGTAATATTTGGTGTCACTTTCAAATATTCCAGACCATTTTGTGAGCCACAATGTTTTCCACTCCTATGATGAAAGATATATTATGGTTTAATCTACACGATTTGATACGCTTGCCAAGTCTATGTTGTTGGAAGAAGTTATATACTTCAACAGAGGAGAATTTTGTAGGTGACTTGAACGTCCCTTCCAATTTATAGTAGTAAAATAAATAAATTCAACATACAAATCTTTAGGCAGGCCTTTCAACCAAACAAATGATTGATTACAGGGATAATATCAGTCACAAGATACTTGAATTTTTTTATATCAGCTTCTATTGGCTAACAAAATGCTTTTCCCCCAAAGCTGACGTCGCATAAAACCACTCCCTCATCTTTGAATTGGGCCTGAATCCCATCTCTAAGTTATCTCATATGTGGATGATCAGGAACATTATAAGGAAGGCACCTTAAACCCCAAGTTTTAGATGATAGAGGGAAATTAACACTTAGCAAACTATGGAATGTTGAATAAAAAGCTAATGCAGGCAGGCCATATCTAGAAGAGACAAACTATTCAAGAAGATGGGATTGATCTAAATGGTAGCACCCATGAAGTCCAAGACCTGAAATTGATATTAAACTCATTGTTTTTAACCAGGAAAATCATTTGATGATCAAGTTGAAATCTATAAAAGACTGTCTCCAAGCTTGATTCTTGTACATATTTGGTTTTTTTTGTCCGCGAGAACCCCAATCACAGTCATTATGGAAAATACATTTAATTTTCATAGAATATGTGATGAACTATTTCAAGACAACTATTTTTGGAAATAATCTCAGTTGTATTTTGTAACCCAATTTATCTTAATATAATATTTTTGAGGTTTTTGTATGGTGTTTTCCAATGTCCAATATTATTTTTTTATTTTATTTTGTATATTTTTTTAAATTGACTCATTTGTTTGTACATCTATTGATAGATGAATTCAACTTCTTTCTACAAGAATTTAAGATGCTCTTTGATCCGTAGTTAAACATGCAGGACAAGATTTTTTTCCTCCTGTCCAACACTTCAATTTAAATGAAAGATACTATATTCGCTCCTTACATTTTACATGGAAGGATAATTTTTTATAGGACATAGTTATGTGGTGCCCACCCTATACTTAAGAAACAAATGGGTGGAATTATTTCTTTCATTCTTCAGGACCTCGTAAATAGAATGAATTAATGACTCTATTTCAACAAGGCAACTTAGGTGTTGGCGTCATGTTCCTATTCAATGTTGTGCATATATTACAGCTTCTTCTATTTGAGAATATCCTTGCATATAAAAAATGTTACTCCACACATAGATATATGTGTGTGTGTGTGTGTGTGTTCTATTTCTTATGAGTTTGAATGAAATTTGTGAACTGAAAAACAACCTGCAAATTGGAAGATGCTTTGCATTTGGACCACAATTAATCTATTAAAATATATTAATATGAATACTATTGGAATAAATATAAACAAATTCTCTTTGAACTTGAAGTTGTCTTTGTCGACCCCCAAGTATATTACATAGCTCAGACTAAATGCTTGTTTCTCCCTTTGTTTTCCCTTCTCTATACTTACATGTTTTTCCCTTGTCTTATTCCCCTCTATTATCCCTTTTTGGTTCTATACTTAGTCGCATTTCTATGATCACGACTTCTCAAGTTGGTGGATTGGAAGATGATCATCTTCATCTATATCTTCACATCATGATCCCGACTGACCGTGATATCGTTCAATAGTTATCCAATTATCTGGCCATCGGGTCCCAGGTTAGTGCTATGGAACACTTATGCCCCTTGTTCCATCATATACATCTTGCACCCAAAAAAATTTGTGATCTACAATTTATGCTTTTAATAGTGATAAATCACCACAGGTTCGAAAATATTGGCATTAATAAACGAATGTTGGATGTTGTTATGTGAGATACTTACCCATTTTTCCCTTTTCTTTTTCCTCTCTATTATCCCTTTCTGGTTATATACTTAGTTTCCTTTCTACGATCACGGGTTCCTGGGGTGGTGGAATGATAGATCTTCATCTACATCTATATCCTCACATCACAAGTCTGACCTACTGTAATTCCTTTCCATACTTAGCTAATTTTATGGCCGTGATTTTGGGGGTTGGCGCTATCGAACTCTATTACCGCTTTTTCTGTGATATACATCTTGCACTCAAAAATTTTGTGATCTACAATTCCACTCTGGAATCGAACTCACATGCTTCACTCTACCTGGGTTCACAAAAGTTTCAAAGCATCTATCATTTCCTTCCACCCCCGCGCCCTTCCCAATGCACATTAATCATGGTTTTACTAGTGACAACTCAAAACACTGGTGCGAAACAATTGGCATTAACAAGAAAAAAAACCTCGAGGACATATCCTATTAACACACATTAAACTACCATTTACGGTACCCCGAACGATTGTCGTTTCTTTCTATACATGGCCAAATTTTTCCATGTGTTCCTTGATATACATCTTGCACCCAAAAATTTTGTGATCTACAATTCCACCCCAGGCTCCTCCAACTCGCAATCTTCACTCTACCCAGGTTCACAAAAAATTTCAAAGAATTTATTGCTCCCTTCCATCCTCACCACGTTTGCGCCCTTACCAATGCACATTAATTATTCTGGCCTCTAGATTGCACTTCCATTGTTCTGTGACCTACAAGCAACACTTAGACCTCCGCGACCCTATTCCATACTTAAACACTTTTTCGATTTTGGGTTCCCGGGCTAACAAGCTCAAAATTGTGTTTTTAATATTCCGCGACATCCAAACAGTTCCCAGAGTCCTGTGATATACAATTTTTCTGCTGGAATTCCCCATCATGAGCCCGACCAGCCATCATTTCTTTCAGTACTTAGCCACAAGTTGGTTGTATGTTCATGACGTGGTACATTTCCATGGTTTGACATGATGCAACCATTGTGTATCGAGTCTGGCCTAATGTTTCCCTATTCCATACTTAGACACTTTTCGATTGCGGGTTCCCAAACTAGCAAGCTCAAGATTTTGTTTCCAATGTTTTGCGACTTGCAAACAATATATATTAGCGAAAACGAGTCTGGGCTACTGTTTCCCTATTCCATACTTAGACACTGTAACGACCCTTGATTATTAAGCATAATTAATTTAATAATGATCCTAAAAGATTAGCTAAACTGTATTTATATCTTAAAATAACATTTCTAATTGGATATTATTAAATAGTGTTCATGAGGGTTAATGATTGATTTAATTATTAATTAATTCATTAATTAATTAAGTATTAAATTAATGGTTAATAATAAAAATATAATACTAATTTAAGTTACGTTCCCGTAAATGGAAACATATTAATGAATGAGATAAGGCATTTAATGAATGGGATAAGGCATTTAATAATGGGATAAGGCATTTAATAATGGGATAAGGTCTTTAAGAATGGGATAAGGTATTAGGTGGGGGAGTTAATGAAGGGAAGGCGGTGAAGGAGGAATAAGGGTGGGGGAAAGGAGTTGAGAGGGGATTCATTTTTTATTCTAGGAGAGGGGAGAAGGGATTTTGGGAGAGCTGAGTATTGGACAGAGGGAGGAATTTACAGTGCACCGGGGGGTTGCTGGAGGTTTTAGGCTCAGAGGGATAGGATATCCGTTGATATCCTAGGGCTAGGCGCTACTAGTCGACAGGGAGGTTGGTTTTGGGTGGTGTCCTAAGGAAGCAAGCTGCGGATAACATCAGAGTTAAGGTACTTCTTTAAAATTCATTCATTGTTTGTATAAAAATTGGTTATTAAATTTTATGACTTGAAATATTAGATTGTGAATGTGCTAGATGAAGTAATTTTTAAAGTTTACTGTAGTGTTGTAATTCAATGGCTGCTTAAATTAAATAAGAGCCATTACAATTGGTATCAGAGAATTTATGCATTACTCATTGATAAATTTTAATTTTATATGCATAAGTGTTAAGTAAATTTGGAATTATTCTTCTTTATACCGCTTGTAGAAATTACAGTAATTTGGTGGAAATGATTAAATGTTAACTGAAATCTGGTCTTTACAGACACTTTTTCGATTGCGGGTTCCTGAACTGACGGGCTCAAAATTTTGTTTTGAATCTTCCACGACTTCCAAACATTGGCTAGATTTCCATGATATAAAATTTGTCTGCTAGAATGCCCCATCATGAGCCCGACCATCTGTCGTTCCTTTCAATACTTAGCCTCAAGTTGGTTGTATGTTCATGACGTGGTACATTTCCATGGTTTCACATGTTGCAACCATTGTGTATTGAGTTGGGCATAACATTTCCCTATTCCATACTTAAACACATTTTCAATTGCAGGTTCTTGGACTGGAGGGTTCAAGATTGTGTTTTCAATGTTCTGTGACTTACAAACAATACATGGATTTCCGCAATATACAATTTGTCCATAGGAATGCACCATCATGCCCTCTTTTGTGTTACGCATTCTACGATCAACACTTTTGAGACATACAATTTCACCCTCAGGCCCTCACCTCTGATGGTTATATCTTGTAACACTATTTTGAAGCCTGGATGACCACTTTCGATAATTAGCCATTCCTTAATTATTGTTCCCTGTCCCGTCCACCTTCATACTTCTTTATGGATGTGCAATTAACAATATTTAATGCCAAAAGTTCACCATGCAGGAACCATAAACATTTCCATTAATGATCGAAAGGCTCGAAGAGGTCTCATAGACTTCTGCAATATACAAATTGACTGTCAGACTCCCACATCATCCCCTCTTTCGTGTTACACATTTTTCAATCAAAAGTTATGAGACATACAATTTGACCCTTTGGGCGTCACGTCTCTTGGGGAACCATTGTCAACCTATTTTTGTAAGATCTCTGTCCCCACAGAGCCTTATAAAACACAAGCTAAAATAAAGAATAAAGAAATTATATCCTGTACAATTTAATCATCAACTTATAATCATTTATTATTCAACATAAATTTTATTTATGAACATGAAAATAAATTTACGTAACAACCACATGCCACAACATATTTATGAAAACATCTACCTCTATCTGATTCTATTTCCCTAATCCCCGTCTATCCACACTGCTGCTCTACCCAAACTCTACCCAAAACCGAATCCTTCCTACCTGCCAGCTAGGAACACAGCCTATCTGACTCCCTAGCTCCAGGATTCTGTGAGGATTCCTAGCCCTTGAGCCCAAAACTCCCAGCAACTGATGCACCCCTACAGTAGTCCACCCAAACTCCAAACTAGAAAACACAATCCCTAATCTGAGAAAAAGCTTCCTTTCCCCAAAGTTTCCAAAAAACTCCTTCTCTCGAATGCCTCTGCCCCCTCATATCCTCCTCCCATTCACCGCCTCCTACCTGCATTTAATTCCACCCACCTTATCCCTCCATTTAATACCTTATCTGCCCATTCAATACCCTATCCCTCCATTCAATACTTTATCCCTGCGTACGTAAAGTTTTCTAATAATAAATTAAAAGTTATTAAGCCTTTAATTCATTACCCAAACATTAAATGCGTTAATTAATCAATTAATTAATTAATCAACATATACTAAACAATAATTAATTAATTATTATTATTAATAAATAATCATTATTTAACTAATACACATTAGGACAGTAAATTATTTAATTAACTATACTTGATAAACCTTAAGAAACTATTTAACTAAGCTTGTTACATACACCCACCCTTTAGGAAACTTCGTCCCAAAGTTAAATTATTTTATGATACAAGGGAAAATAAACATGGTTCACACATTCCTAACAAATAAATGGCATTATTAGTAAGTAAGCCAAGAAACGCGTGCATACTAGTGTACATGTGCAAGAAATGCATGTGTAGCTAGTACATACAAGTCTCATTCATGTACTAATATCAATAACTATCATCTCTATAGTAATTTCCATATGCATCCAATCCATTCAACAAGACTATTCATTTTATAAAAGAAAATAAACCAATCAAATGTTTGTGAAACCCTTTAATTATAATTATCTAGCTCAACAATCTTATTTAGACAATTGTAGTTTAGTTACATATATATATATATATATATATATATATATATATATATATTCTTTTCAGAAGGAAAAACAATTCCACCATAAGACAAATCTCCATACACTCTCAACAATTTCTACTCATCCTTCCTCCCTAACTTACTTTCGTCTTCCATTCCTATCCTTCCTCTGCTCGACTATCTTGGAGCATCAACTATATTTACCTAACTCCAAATAGAACCCGTAAGCAAAAGTGTCATTATCTTGACCAATCTTCCCCAGCAGGCAACTGACAATCATCATCACACATCTAGGGGAGCGTGAGCTAACATCCTCCTCCCATGACTTCAGGTTTCGAAGGATACACGGTGGGAAATGCCTCCACCCCTCCTAACAGGACTAGGGTCCACACCCTACAATGGAATATACAGTGGCACCGTGTTGCTAGGAGTTTTGTCATCGTCTATTCAGTTTTGGGTAGTCTCACCACCTGAAATCCTGCACTGGTCCACATATCATAGCAATGCATCCAAACCATTATAATTTCACATACAAATATTCATACCATATTGTTTCTCGACCAGTGGTCATGACATCCACTTTCATCATCATTATCCCTTGGATATTTCATAACCCATAACCTGCAAATTAGTCTGTAACACAAACTCATACATTTATATGCATTATCATCATGTAATTGCATACAACCATAATTTCAATTTGGTATCCGCGTACCAACAAATTTAACATCAAAGTTTCCAAGTTAGAAATAGATCTCATAATATCTCATAATTCAATTATCAACACCCATTCATAAAATTATCATTTACAAAATAGATTGCATCATATCCAATATCATTCTAATATCATTTAAACCTTCATAGGATTCTCATTCACACAATATGTCACATCATATCCATCATCATCAATAACAATTAGACATTCATAGAATTTACATTCACATTGTAGATCACATCATATCCATCATCATCAATAACATTTAAACATTCATAAAATTTACATTCTCACAATATATCGCATCATATCCATCATTATCCAAATACAATTAAACATTCATAAAGATTCATATGTCTTAAAATTTCAAGTGTAACATTTAATAGTTTCACTTGTGAATAGAAAATAAAGGTGTGTAGACCTCAGGTAATCCTGGTTGTATAATTCAAAAGGTGATGTTACATACACCCAACCTTCGAGAAACATATTCTCGAAGTGGTCAAAAAAGTGAGGGATAATCTCATCGTAGTGTCTCGGCATCTTCCCAAGTAGCAGATCCTGGACTATAATTGTCCCACTGGACCTTAACTTGGTCTACCAAATGGTTCCTAAGATGTCAGACTCTACAGTCAAATACGAGTAACGGTTCTACCATGAGAGTTCCCACGTACGATACCTGCAATTCCTTCCAATTTAGCTTATGTGATTCATCAACAACATAATGACGTAGAACAGATACATGAAAAACATTATGCGTTTTATGCAAGTGGGGTGGCAGTACGAGACGATAGGCAACGGGTCCAATTTTTTATTGGATTTTGAACAGCCCTATAAATCTAGGTGACAACTTTGTCCCCTTCCCGAACTGTATGGTACTCTTATTAGGCCTGATATGAATGAAAACCTGGTCTCCCACTTTATAACTTCGGTCAGTCCTATGTGCATCCGTATAACTTTTCTTCCTATCCTGTGCTTCCTTTAGTCTCTTCCTATGTTACACATTATTTTTGTCATCCCTATGATCGTTAATGATGTAAACCTATATGTTTCCTTCAGAGGGGTCACAGTGGCCTGAGTTCCTAAAGAGAGAAGGGAGAAGAACTTCTCCTGAGAAAAGAAGTTGCATTTTCCTATGTAAAAACCTTATAAAAAGGGATGTTCATAGGTTGCTATATAGGCAAGGTGTGAGAATGACCAATTCTCGCAGGTTGCACTATAGCCAGGGTGCGAACAGTTCACAGGTTGCACTATAGCTAGGGTGCGAGAATGATAGCATGTGGGAAAAACGTACGGTTTCTCAAATTTTCTAGAAGGAGAAGCTTCTATGGTGAGGTGGCGTCCGAATGGTTTGGATCTTACTCGCTTTCATGATTTAGTGGGATCATCCTAACCTCCTCACCTTATCCTCTTCAACTTATAAAAGGAGAGGAGCTCTCATGGAGAAGGGGTTCTTTGGCTTGGAATTATTAGCTTGCTTAGTGTGACTTTGAGATTTGCTTTGTTAAGATAGATTGTGAGTAGCTATCAGATCTATGGTTTCAGAATCCTTGGAGCAAGAAGTGTGTGGGGAATGAAGGATAGTAGGAAGGGACCTTATGACATCAAGTCTTTGGTTGTAAGTTTCTCTTTCAATTAATATGATACAGTGATATATTTCTTTCCCATAAAGTGAGATCTACTTTATTACATAATTCCTTGATCATATGTATAGATTAGCTATTG
>ML779476.1:167784-197259 GCA_009831015.1 Picea engelmannii | reverse complement strand
AACATCAAAGTTTTCAAGTTAGAAATAGATCTCATAATATCCCATAATTCCATTTCGACACCCATTCATTACAATTATCATTTACCAAATAGATTGCATCATATCCAATATCATTCTAATAGCATTAATCATTCATAAAATTTCCATTCTCACAATATGTCGCATCATATACATCATCATCAATAACATTTAAACATTCATAAAATTTACATTCACATAGTAGATCACATTATATACATCATCATCAATAACATTTAAACATTCATAAAGGTTCATACATCTTAAAGTTTAAGTGTATCATTTAACAGTTTCCCTATGACTAGAAAATAAAGTATATAGGCCTTAGGTAATCCTAGTTGTCTAAGTCAAAAGGTGGTGTTACATACACCCCACCTCCGAGAAACATATTCTCGAGGTGGTCAAAAAAAAGTGAGGGATAGTCTCGTCATAGTGTCTCGGCGTCTTCCCAAGTAGTAGATCCTGGACTATACTTGTCCCATTGGACCTTAACTTGGTCTACCAGACGGTTCCTGATCTGTCGAACTCTACGATCCAATATGCATAATGGTTCTAACGTGAGAGTTCCCACGTCTGATACCTGCAATTCCTTCCAATTTAGTTTATGTGATTCATCAGCAACATAATGACGTAAAACAGATACATGAAA
Source organism: Picea engelmannii (assembly GCA_009831015.1). NCBI lineage: Eukaryota > Viridiplantae > Streptophyta > Pinopsida > Pinales > Pinaceae > Picea > Picea engelmannii. Next base: position 196,592 of record ML779476.1, on the reverse strand, counting down.
TACATTATGAGTTTTATGCAAGTGGGGTGGCAATACGAGACGATAGGCAACGGGTCCAATTTTTTCATAGATTATGAATGGTCCTATAAATCGAGGTGAAAACTTTATCCCCTTCCCAAACCGTATGGTACTCTTATTAGGCCTAGATTTATATCTAATTAAGGGTTGCAGGGTTGTTTAATTTAAGGGTTGTTTAATTTCTGGGTGGGTACAGTTCCATTCTTAAATTGGGTAGGTGGGTAGGCCCTGGTCAAAGTTTTTAAACCAGGGCTCTGATACCGTGTGTAAGATCTTTGACCCCACAGAGCCTTATAAAACACAAGCTAAAATAAAGAATAAAGAAATGATATCCTGTACAATTTAATCATCAACTTATAATCGTTTATTATTCAGCATAAATTTTATTTATGAATAGTATGAAAATAAATTTACGTAACAACCACATAAAAAAACATATTCATGAAAATACATACCTCTGTCTGATGTTATTTCTCCAATCTCCGTCTGCCCTCATTGTTGCTCTGCCCAAACTCTGCCCAAAACTGAATCCTTCCTCCCTTTCAGCTAGGAACAGAGCCTATCCATCTCCCTAGCTCTAGGATTCTATGAGGATCCTCGAGCCCAAAACTCCTAGCAACCGATGCACCCCTGCAACAGTCCACCCAAACTCCAAACCAAAAAATACAAACTAGAAAACACAGTCCCTAATCTGAGAAAAAGCTTCAATTCCCCAAAGTTTCCAAAAACGTCCTTCTCCCGAATTCCTCTACCCCCTCATATCCTCCTCCCATTCACCACCTCCTACCTGCATTTAATGCCACCCACCTTATCCCTCCATTTAATACCTTATCCCCCCATTCAATACCCTATCCCTCCATTCAATGATTTATCCCTGCGTACGTAAAGTTTTCTAATAATAAATTAAAAGTTATTAAGCCTTTAATTCGTTTCCCAAACATTAAATGTGTTAATTAATCAATTAATTAATTAATCAACATATATTAAACAATAAATAATTGATTGATTAATTAATTAATATTATTAATAAATAATCATTATTTAACTAATACACATTAGGACAGTTAATTATTTAATTAACTATACTTGATAAACCTTAAGCAACTATTTAACTAGGGTTGTTACATACACCCACCCTTCAGGAAACTTTGTCCCGAAGTTAAAGTATTTTATGATACAAGGGAAAAGAAACATGGTTCACACATTCCTAACAAATAACCGACATTATTAGTAAGTAAGCCAAGAAACTCATACATACTAGTGTACATGTGCAAGAAATGTATGTGTAGCTAGTACATACAAGTCTCGTTCATGTACTAATATCAATAACTATCATCTCTATAGTAATTTCCATATGCATCCAATCCATTCAACAAGACTATTCATTTTATAAAAGAAAATAAACTCAAATGTTTGTGAAACCCTTTAATTATAATTATCTAGCTCAATAATTTTATTTAGACAATTGTAGTTTAGTTACATAATTATGAATATTTATATATATATACATTTTCTTTTCAAAAGGAAAAACAATAAACTCCACCATAAGACAAATCTCCATACACTCTCAACTATTTCTACTCATCCTTCCTCCCTAACTTACTTCCATCTTCCATTCCTATCCTTCCTCTATTGGACTAGCTTGGAGCATCAACTATATTGACCTAACTCCAAATAGAACCCGTAAGTGGAAGTGTCACTATCTTGACCAAGCTTCCCTAGCAGGTAACTGACAGTTATCATCACACGTCTAGGGGAGTGTGAGCTAACATCATCCTCCCATGACTTCAGGTTTTGGAGGATACACGGTGGGAAATGTCTCCACCCCTCTTAATAGGACTAGGGTCCACACACTACAATGGAATATATGGTGGCACCGTGTTGCTAGGATTTTTGTCATTGTCTATTCAGTTTTGTGTAGTCTCACCACCTGAAATCCTGCACTGGTCCACATATCATAGCAATGCATTCAAACCAATATAATTTCACATACAAAGATTCATACCATATTGTTTCTTGACTAGTGGTCATGACATCCATTTTCATCATCATTATCCCTTGGCTATTTCATAACCCATAACCTGCAGATTAGTCTGTAACACAAACTCATACATTTCTATGCATTATCATCATGTAATTGCATACAACCATAATTTCAATTCGGTATCCACGAACCAACAACTTTAACATCAAAGTTTCCAAGTTAGAAATAGATCTCATAATATCCCATAATTCAACTATGACACCCATTCATAAAATTATCATTTACAAAATAAATTGCATCATATCCAACATCATTCTAATAGCATTTAAACCTTCAAAGGATTCTCATTCACACAATATGTCGCATCATATCCATCATCATCAATAACAATTAGACATTCATAGAATTTACATTCACACAGTAGATCGCATCATATCCATCATCATCAATAACATTTAAACATTCATAAAATTTACATTCTCACAATATATCGCCTCATATCCATCATTATCCAAATACATTTAAACATTCATAAAGATTCATACGTCTTAAAATTTCAAGTGTATCATTTAATAGTTTCACTTATGAATATAAAATAAAGGTGTGTAGGCCTCAGGTAATCCTGTTTGTCTAAGTCAAAAGGTGGTGTTACATACACCCAACCTTCGAGAAACATATTCTCGAGGTGTTAAAAAAAGTGAGGGATAATCTCTTCGTAGTGTCTCGACGTCTTCCCAAGTAGCAGATTCTAGACTATACTTGTCCCACTGGACCTTAACTTGGTCTACCAGATGGTTCCGAAGTTGTCGGACTCTACAGTCCAATATGCATAACGGTTCTACCATGAGAGTTCCCATGTCCAATACCTACAATTCCTTCCAATTTAGCTTATGTGATTCATCAACAACATAATAACGTAGAACAGATACATGAAAAACATTATGAGTTTTATGCAAGTGGGGTGGCAGTACGAGACGATAGGCAATGGGTCCAATTTTCTCTTATATTTTGAACAATCCTATAAATCGAGGTGACAAATTTGTCCCCTTCTTGAACCGTATGGTACTCTTATTAGGCCTAATACGAATGAAAACCTGGTCTCCCACTTTATAACTTTGGTCGGTCCTGTGTCCATCCACATAACTTTCCTACCTATCATGTGCTTCCTTTAGTCTCTTCCTAATCTGAATCACCTATTCCTCCATCTCTTGAATCAATTCTGGCCCAATTTCTACTCGGTCTTCTAATCTGTCCTAACTCAACGACTTTCTGCATGGCCTTCCATACAGAGCTTCGTAGGGTGGCATTCTGATGGAGCTATGAAAACTGTTATTGTATGCAAACTCTACCAAAGGTAGGTACTTCTCCCAATGGGTTTGATTATCCATGACATACATCCTAATCATGTCTTCCATGACTTGATTTACTGTCTTGGTTTTCCCATGTATTTCAGGATGATAAGTCGTGCTTAAGCTCAATTGAGTCCCCAACACTGACTGCAAACTTGTCCAAAACCTAGAAGTGAATCTGGAGTCCCTATCTGAAATGATCTTCTTAGGTATCCCGTGCAAATGGATGACCTCACTTACAAACACACGTGCCACATCAGGGACATCGTAAGTGTCTCTAACTAGAATAAAATGAGCACTCTTGGTTAACTTATCAACTATCACAAGAATGGAATTGTGTCTATGAGATGTGAGCAGCAACGCCACAACAAAATCCATAGAGATGACTTCCCACTTGGACATAGGAACATCATGTGGTTGTAGGAGGCCTACTAGGTGATGGTGGTCGGCTTTCACTTGTTGACACTCTAGGAATTTGGCGACAAAATGGACTACATTGCGCTTCATACCTACCCAGAAGAAAAGCTTCCTCATTTCTTCATACATCTTCTTCACACCCAGATGCGCACAATAAAATGCTATATGGGCTTCCTTCAGTATGATGCTTCGAATATCCCCATTTTCAGGGATGTACATCCTTCTCTTATATCTCAATAGTCTGTCTGCTTCTAGACTATATCCTTCATACTTTGGATTAAATTTCCTCCCACTCTGGAGGTTTGAAGTAACCTTTAAATACCAACTGCCTCCTTGGAGCTGCATCAACACGCGTTCCCTCAAATTGATTTTTAAGGGTACCAGGGAGAAGACACATGGTCTCCTACTCAAGGCATCTACGACCACATTTTCCTTTCCCTTGATGTATGAAATACCAAAATTGTACTCACTCATAAACTCACTCCATCGCCTGTGTCTGGCATTTAGATCCCTTTGAGCGAAGAGATGTTTTAAACTTTGATGGTCTATTTTGAGCTCAGAGTTTCACCCCACAAGATAGTGTCTCCAAATTTTAAGAGCTAGCATTATAGTTGCCAACTCTAAATCATGAGTAGCGTAAATCTCTTTGTGTTTCTTCAACTTCCTTAATGCATAAGCTATCACTCCTCCATCCTGCATTAGCATGGCCCCCAACCCTTGCTTCGAGGCATCCGTGTAGACTGTGAAGTCCCTTTCCATATCCGACACTCGTAGAATTGGTGCACTAGTTAGTAACCTCTTAAGCTCAATGAATGCACTATCACATTCTTCTATCCATTCATACCTGACCCCTTTGCACTGCAAAGTGGTGATGGGTTTCACTATTTTAGAGAACCCTTCCACAAATCTCTGATAATAACCTGCTAGCCCCATGAAGCTTCTCACCTCATGGGTATTTTTCGGCACTGACCACTCCATAATGGCCTTTACCTTTTCTGGGTCCATAGAAATTCCTTCACCAGAAATGATATGACCTAAATAGTGGATCTCTTTCTGGAAGAAGGAACACTTCAACAACTTTCNCTCTCTAAGGTAGGACAACACCACTCATAAGTGTTCCTCATGCTCTCTTTCATTTTTGGAATAGATGAGGATGTCATCTAGAAAGACTTGTACAAAACGGTCTAAGTACTTCCGGAATACTCCGTTCATGAGGCTCATGAATATTGCTAGTGCATTGGTCAATCTGAAAGGTACTACGACAAACTCGTAATGCCCAAACCAAGTTCGAAAGGCAGTTTTAGGAATATCACCTTCCTTAATCCTTAACTGGTGATACCCTCATCGCAAATCAATCTTTGAGAATACCACAACCCCTTTCATCTGATCAAAGAGGTCATCTATTCATGGCATTGGGTACCTATTTTTCACTATAGCACGGTTCAAGTCCCTATAATCTATACACAATCGTAAGGAACCATCCTTATTCTTTACAAAAATTACTAGTGCACCCCAAGGTGAGACACTGGGCCTTATTGGCCCTAAGTCCAGTAACTCTTTCGACTACATTTGCAACTCACAAAGTTTCGGTGTTGTCACCCAATACGGAGTCTTGGAAATTGGTTATGCACCAAGTTTTACCTCAATAGTAAAATCAATCTCCCTCTTAGGAGGTAACCCTGGTAACTCGTTCGAAAAAAAATCCTTAAATTCTGACAATATCGGGTACTGATCCAAGGAGGGTCCCTTCCTTTCATTCACTGCTTCCACTACATATAGTCAACACCCTTGCCTCAAGCATCACTTAACCTTCATAGTTGAGATAAAGCGTAATGACACCTTCCTTCGTACACCCTGGATCTCTATTGGCCTTCCTTCATCGTCAACACAGAGCACCCTTTTTGCGAAACAATCTACCAAAGCTCAATGAGCTTCTAACCAATCCATTCCAATGATTAGGTCATACGTCCCGAGAGCAGTGACGCATACCTTCAACCTGGTAGTACACACTCCCAGGTCTACTATACAATTATCAACGCTAGGTCCTACCGCTTGTTTTCCCCCTGAAGCCATCTCGACTTGTTTAAATTCATCATGCTTGCAAGCTGCCAACCCACTATTTTCTAATGCAGATGGTGAAATGAAACTATTTGTAGCACCAGAATCAAATAAAATCTTAACATTGATATGATTTAGTGTACCTGATGACTCCACCACTGTGGATTGATGTTCTTCCTGGCGATTATTAACCATTGTGTAAATCTGGTGGCTACCACTTGCGTAACTAGGGTTGTTACAAGTTTGAAGCTTGTACGACCACTTTCCATACTTTCCCCTTTCATGGAATCTCTTTCATGGTTCCTCGGGTTGGCAGGTTCACAAAATCTCTAATTCCTAGTCACTGTTTATTGTGCTTGCCACCTTCTCACTTCTTTCAAATTATGCAACGACCAAGTTTTAATTCTGAAAACTCATCATGCAACAACCGTACACACTTTCCTTAATAATAAAAAGGCTTGATGAGACATTCACATTCTCTATCGCTACACAACTTGCCCAGAAATATGCAGAAAATATCTTGCCACGTAATGGAATATCTATTACAAATTTCAATATATTAGAAAAAATGAGTCTGGCCTACCATTTCCCTATTCTATACTTATCCACTTTTTCCATTTTGGGTTCTCGGACAAGCAGGCTCACGATTGCACTTCTAATGTTCTGTGGCCTGCAAAAAGTACCCGAAGTTCCATGATATACAAATTGACCTTTGGACCGTCCCATCATGCCCTCTTCCATGTTATGCGTTTTGCACTCAAAAACATTCGAGACATACAATTTGACCCTCAGGCCCTCACCTCTCATGGTTATATCATGTAACCCTATTTTGAAGAACACCGACCACTTTCCATAATTATCCATTCCTTAATTTCTCTTTCATGTCCCTGCGACCTTCGTACTTCTTTCTAAATATGCAATTAGTAAGCTTTGATGCTAACAACTCGTCATGTAGGAACTATAAAAATTTTCATTAATGAGAGAAACTCTTGAGGAGATCTCCCATTAATACACATTAACCAAGATCTACGAAGAGTTATATTATCCCTTCTGATTGTTCATCTCAAACAGCATGAAATGTATTTCGTGGGTCATCGCATCGGCGCATTCACACAATATCCAATCCTTAATTTCTCTTCATCGTATGTGCCATCTTCGCACTTCTGGGTATGCAATTACTAGTCTTTAATGATAACAATGCATCATGCAACAACCGTCGAGATTGCCATTAATGAGTGAAATGCTCGAAGATATCTCTTATTCACACACATTGGACAAATATTTGAGGAGGGTTATATTATCCCTTCCATCTCTTCATTCAAACATCGTCTGGAGAAAATGAACATTCTCGTAAAATTATGGCAACAGCTCGACAACAATTTTGTGGAGATACAGTGAATATCTTCAGACGCGAGGACCAGAACTTCTAGTGGCCCAAGGCATACTCTAACTATTCATCCTGTTCCACCTAGAACGAAGTGATTTGGACCTTTGGAATCGCTTGTGTAGGCTGCATCCCTGAGGTTTTTGATTGTAAGGAGGTGGTCTCTTGGTGCACTGAAAAATATATTTCAAGCCAAAGAATTATTCCACTATGCAACCATTCACTTATTTCTTTGTCACCTCAGGTCTTCCACAAAATGTTAAGATTTTCGAAGCCAACGTTGACCTTCAGAGGACAAGACTTGAAGCAGTTCATAGAAAAACATGATAATAGGTTTGACCTCTTACCCGAGTTCCTCGAAGACCCGACAACAGTTCCTGAAGATATCACAAAGTTGCAGGTCAGTTCCTTTAGAAATCCATTATGGGAAATTTCCTCTATGTTTACAAGAATAACGGGACATGAATCCATGACAAGCATTTCCCGCATGGTTCTTTATATTTTTTATTTCACAGTCAAGGAACAATTCATTTTTTATTGGGGGAAGTTAATTTCCATTGAAATATGTTCCCAATTTTCACGATTCAAAGAAGATAATAAATTTTGTATATCATCCTACTTGATTTTTGCAATAGCGCATTTATGTCTATTTCCAAAACTGTCTCTGTCCAAGAAGATAAACTATGAATTCAACCCAGTAATGTTCTGGTACCAGGCCTTGTGGAGGCACAATTCCTCCCATTGTTTTTATGAGGTTTTTAATGACTTTGTCTCAATTTTCAAAGATTTATTGTTAGGAAAGGATGCTCCCTGGATGTCTGGCCAAGCAACCAAGTTTTTGGACAGGAAGGGGACACTTGAAAAAATGAAAAATTACAGTGTGATAATGATATTTGTCTCCAAGGATAATCCTACTTTCCTTCCATGTCACATCACAGACAATATGTTTGTTACAGAAATAGCAAGGCAATACAACTATTGGTTGCATTTTTTCCATGGCAAGAGAAAAACACAGTTTATTCATCTGCCCTGGAAAGTCAGGGACTTTGTGTTCAGGAATGTCAGCAATATTGACGAATTCATGGGCCATTTCAATAACTTGAACCTAATATATCCTGAAAGTCTAAGAGGGTTTGACCCTCATGGGATTTTTCTAGAACATTTACTAGAAGTTGGCTTTCACAGTTGTTTTATCCATACACACCTAACCGAAGATAGAGACAATAATGATAACACTCCTTCTCCTGACAACGGCGACATGGAGACATTGCAAAGCACAACTGAATTGTACAGACAACAGGGAAAAGGCTTTGGTGAAAAGAGTGTCTAGTCCCCGGCCAGCACTCCCAAGAGCATGACATCACAAAGCATCACTTCAACGTCCCACCGTAGTAAGAAAAAAACCTATAAATCTTCAAACAGAGGAGGAGATAAGAACCCTCCTCACGGAAAAATTGATAGTTTTCATAAGCTTGTCGTGACAAAGAAGAGGAAAAACATTGTAGGGCAGGCGGAAGAGCCGGAAACTGAAAGTGAGAACATGTAACTTAAGACTGTTGTGGATGAAGTGTTCTGCAAAGTTGATCAATCAGTGGACACGATGCACCATAGTTCCACAATGGAAATAGTTGAGACCGACATTTTTAATGAAGATGAATCCTTCGTATTCCAAAGCATTGTTTTCTACAGGCAATCTAAAAATTTAATTATTGAAAAGAGAGATGTAACAAATAAGAAAGGGAAATCTCATTCAGAGATTAACCTTAGGAACATGCAGTTGTCCCAAATCTCCCAATTTCACCGAGCAACCACAAATTCTCTTGATGATTCCATTGGAGGAATTGAAGCAGAGAATTCCATACTAAACGACAGAATCAAGGAATTGGAGGAGGCTTTGATTCATACCCCATTCTTTGTGAGTCCTTCAGAAAAAACCGTGCCTACCACCCCTGCAGCCAACTTAAAAGAATCCTCCAGCCTCCTCACATCCTGTAGACACTATGTAGAGAAGAATATCAAGAAAAAAATGGAGTTAGTTATTGAAGCCTGGGAAACATTACAAAATATAGCTTCCTTTCGAACGAGGGAATATGATTTGCACGAACATTTGTAGGCGAATTTAAAAAATAAAGAGCGTTTCTATCTAGAGACGGTGATCCCTTTTGGAAACCATGTCATCAACATCTCAGATCTGAAAATAAAACAAGATTATCTCCCCTCCCCAAACCGGATCAAACAATTAAAAGCATGTTGGAAAGAAAAAGTTAAGAACCTACACCTCATTGTCGAATCATGTGAACAAGCCATTCAAAGAGAGAAGAATTATTCAGAAACGTGACCGAAATAGACTTAGCCAGAAGTACCAATGAGGTTCAAGACCCAAAGTTAATCCTCAACTCCTTGTCCTTAACCAAGCAAGCCTTCGATGAACAAGTTGATATTTTAAAGTGGTTGTGTCTAGAAAAGTTTTACGACATCCTTGAATATGGTCAAGATGACATGGAGAACTGGCTAGTGGACTATTCGGCAAACAATGAAGAAATTGAACAGTCTTTCCATAGTATTTCTATGGATCTAAGGAAATTAGAAAACGAGCTTTTCAACATAGAAATCCGGGATGAAATCAACGTGGCCCCCATGAGAAGCTACATTGAATAATGGCTCCAAAGGAGAATGGACAAGGTCACCGATGAAGGGAAACAACCGGTTGGCACGATTCCCGTGGCCTTCGACGAGAGAAACAAAAGGGCATCATCTTCATAGTAAGTTTATATTGATCACATCTTTATTTCTTTATCAATCCATTTATTTCGCCTCTTTAAATAGAAATCTCTAACCAAAAACTGATAACTTCCAATTTCTTCTTTTCAAGTCTTCATCTCTATCGCCACACACTTCCTCTTTCTACAATCTCATTTCTTGTACTTATTTCTTTTATTATCCGCATGAGCCCCAATCTCAGTCTATATGACAAACACATTTAAATTTCTAGAAATATGTAACACATTCCAGAAATATGTAACAAACAAATTATTAATTTTTGATAAATTTCAAAGAAAACTAATTCGGGAACAATTCAGAATGCTAAATTAGTTCTCTTTATCCATATCGATCATCTTCTTTTATTTTTATGTGCTCGTATTTTTTTTCCCTTCCAACTATGTCGGATGTCAGGAAATTGTGTCTCTTATATTTGAACTATCATTTTTTATTGCTTCAAGTCATTACTACGGAAATTTTCTAAGTCCCATATTTGAACTATACACACCCTAGGAAAAAACTTAAATAGGAGTATCACATATATGACATCCTCATTCGCATATTAACCTCATATTAATATAATATTATGATAAACTAATTTGGGAGGTTTTTCGGGGCTCCGGAAGTAATTCCGCGATGACATTCTCCCTAGGTCATCTACCAACCCGATGTCTTATGGACACACTAGTACCAATCATTTGCTGTATGGATACCAAGTGTACTTCAAGTTGTTTCCCACGTGTCTCTGCTGCTTCGGGCTTTTATTTCTCCCTCGGTCCCCCATAAAAGTGCATTTATTTCCATTCCAACCTGACAAGAACTATCATGCCATACAACACTTGTTCTAAGTAGAAACCCTTTCCATCATTTTTATTTTAAAAATTTTCTTAACATTATTGCCAAAAACATACTATAATTGTTTTGCTATTTTTAATAAGAATCATTTACTCCAATGTAACCCAACCTCTTCATAATTGTATTTTTATTTTAAATTTTTTCTTAACACTATTGCCAAAAGTGTACTATAATTGTTTTGCTATTTTTAATCAGAATCATTTACTCCAATGTAGCCCAGCCTCTTCATAATTGTATTGAAAACATGTTATGTTTGAGTATGACTGTTTTTTAATTGTTTAATTGTTGGTCAGATTTCTACACTTGTTTTAGTTGGAAACATTTTTTCACATGTGTCCCAATATATTTGTAATTTATTTAAAATGGTTTTTTTTTTAAAATAGGGAATCACTTTTCTACACCAGAGACAAGCTTGTACTAAAAGAAAATAGAAGATGGGTTTACATTATTTTTTTTAATTATTATTTTTTTCCGGATAAGTGTTTATTACATATGGAGAAGGTTTTTTAAAAAATATATTTATATTTAGAGTAGTTTTTTTTCTCTACATCTTGAAAGTATAAGCCTCAAGCATCTGTTCAGAGAATGTGCTCCAATAAAAATGATATTATAAGGAAACTCTAAATAACTGTAATCCTATTAATAAAAAATAGGAATAAAAACATTTTTAATATTATCAACATTGTAACTATAATTTTTTTCTCAATCAATATTATGTTTAAAATTTGTTATATTCAATTTACTTTAATTTTAATTTTAAAGTGCCTAGATTTCAATCTATTTGCTAAATTCAATTTACTTTAATTTTAAATTGTCTAGATTTCAATCTAAATTATTAATATAAATATATTACATCAATTTGAAAACTACTTCCAGAAATGCTGGAAAAATAATTTTAAGAAACATAATTATTAAATATGAGTTAATCATTTTTTAAATCTAAACACAAATATTAAAAAAACTAATATTTTTAACATATAATAAATAAGTTATGAAAACCATGTGATATTATATACTTGTTTAGTTAGATTTATCAGTTTGCAATACTCCCTTTTACACCAAAAGTAGTTAATGGTAAATAAATCATTATAATGTGTGATTTTATATCAAAACTAGTTAATGATAAATAAATTACTGTGATTTTACACCAAATAAATTATTATACTCTCTTTAATACCAAAAGAGATCATTATAATTTCTATTTTACACCAATACTAACTCATATGAAATAAATAATTATAATCTGTGATATGTGTTGTTGAGTTAGACTTAGTGGTTTCCAACACTTCAGTTTACACCAAAACTTACAAATGCCAAATTCAGTTTACACCAAAACTTACAAATGCCAAATAAATGGATATGTGTTGTTTTGGAAAAATTAATTTCTCTAAAATAGTTTTTGGTGTCATAATTTCAAGGAAATCTTTATGGGAATAGTTTTGGTCTGAAAATGCATATATAAACACCATTCAGGCATTCGTATGGAAACAATTAGAAATGTTTGTAACCTACGTGAGTTGTCCACGAACATATAGGCTCGTGATTGGCATTCTATCTGAGTTGTCGTCGAACGCCCATTATGTCCTTCATAATAAATGTCTCCCACCCCAACTCTAACCAAGTAGTCCATTAAATTTTGAATTAGACACAAAATGTTTATCATGAGACATTTTGTTTATCAAATATATTCAATATTTATAATAATTTATAAAAAAAAAAAAATTTGTTAAACACTAATATTTGAACCATTAAAATCATCATTTTTAATAAAAAGAATATTTTTAAAATTAATACCCTAAGTGATACATTTACTTTGCATCCCATTTAAAAATAACTCAAATTTAAAATCTAAAATAAAAACTTTATATGAAATAAACATACTAATGATAAATAGATATATAAGATATAACCAATTTACAATGAATACTAAAAATCCATACCTTACCTTCTATTATTTAGAGTGCAGATTATGAAATAAAACATACACCTTAGATTATTCTTTGTGGAGGTTAGGGATTCAAAATTTCCCATCAAAACAATATTGACGAACTCTCTCCATGAGAGTCCAAGTTGTATAGTCAAATTTTGAATTCAATTACAAAGATATGTTCCTTTAACAGTTTTGTGTCGGTGCCATTACTCTTTCATCTAAATCTAAACTGGTGCACTGTAAAGCAAAAAAAAAAGACACATTAACCGTTAGATGACAAAATTTGAAAATTTGACATCCGAAAAGCCCAAAGCCACAAGAAAAGATGAATATGACTGTTGCCACAACAAAAGATGAATATGACCGTTGAGGTACAAAATGAAAAAGCGTTATATGAATATGACCGTTGGGTTTCAAAATGCAAGAGCATTTAAACTCTACGTGAAAGGCCGTAGAAAAAGGCTGAATGACCCATTACATTTCGACACAAGTATTTTTTTTCATGAGTCCGATCTATTTTAACTATAATATAAATCTTAATATAGTTGGATGCCACTATATCTTTGTTTTATTGGAAGTTCTAAAACTTTTCCATCATTTTTATTTTAAACGTTTTCCTAAAGTTATTAGGAAAAAACTTAGCATAATTGCTTTGCTATTTTTAATTGGAATCATTTACTCAACTGTGACCCAGCTTCTTCTTTGTATTGAAAACATTTTATGCTTGAGTATAATTGTTTTTCTATGGTTGGTTCAGATTTCTACACTTACTAGTTTTAATTGGAAACATTTACTCAAATGTTGGTTCAGATTTCTATACTTACTAATCTTAATTGGAAACATTTACTCAAATGTGGCCAAACATATTTACAATTGTATTTAAAATGTTTTTTAACAAAATATCACTCTTTTACACTAAACTCAACCTTGTAAGAAAGGAAAATAGAAGATGGGTTGATACAACTTCTTTTAATTATATAGCAAAAAAGTTTTAAGACAATATTTATATTTAGAGTAGGTTTTATTTTTTCTTTTCTTTTTTCTAAATATTATTTACATTTTATTAAGGGCTCTATTCCTATCACTGGAAACAACTTCATGGATATAGATCACACTCCCTGCCATAACCTCTAATCATAACAGAGAGTATATATATAAAGTACTATAGGACTCAATAGACCTCTATATTCCTATTAATAACAAATAGACAAAAAAAACATTTTTAATATTATCAACATTATAACTAATATTAAAAAAAAATTCTAAATCAATATTATTATATTTAATATTGAAAAAAAATTCTAAATTAATATTATTATGTTTAATATTATCTTTAAAAAAATTATTCTATTCACTTGAATTTAAAGTATTTATTAATATAAAAATACTACATCAATTTTACAATTACATCATAAATTTATTAGTTAAAATATATATATATTAAAAACAAAATTATTAAATAATTGTTAACCATTTTTAAAATCTATACATAAATATTAATATATTAAAAACAACTAATATTTGTTAGCATATTATAAATAAGCTGAGAATGCGATGTTATATATTATATATGTGTTTAGTTAGATTTATCACTTTCCAGTACTCCCTTTTACACCAAAACTTAGTAATGGGAAATAAATCATTATATGTGTTGTTGAGTTAGACTTTATGGTTTCTAACACTTCAGTTTACACCAAAACTTACAAATGCCAAATAAGTTCATACTTTGAGTTATATAGTGACTCAAAGTAGGAGATTGGCATTCTATCTGAGTTGTTCTAGAACGCCCATGAAGGTTGTTCAACTTAAAACACGAAAATAGATTGCAACTTAAAACGCATATAATACCGTGCAACTTAAAACGTGAAATAATCATGTGAAATTTTTTATGGAGTTGTTTTTAAATTTTTTTCTTTTATATGCAATTTCATTAATAAAATTAATTTTTACTTCATTTCCATCATTTTTACTAAAAAAGTTTGGCCAATTAGTAATCTTCTGTAAATTTCTTTAAACATTAAGATTTACAAATCACTAAGTTAACATTAAAACCATTAATATTTTTTAAGAACCCACTTATTCATAAATGTTCAAATCACACAAATAAGTAAAAATAATAATTAATTAACATCGCATCCTAGCAACATTTAAACCCTAACCAAAAGAAGAGCTTGATAATTAACATTTTGATCATTTTTACCATATCAGTCAGTTACAAATTTGGCAACTCAAATTTTTCTTCAATAAATGGATTAGGCAATTTTGAAAATAATTACAACATTCATATAATTTAACATTTTAAAATTATATTTTTATTAAAAAATTGATTTTAAATATTTTAAATGAAAAAATTATATAACTTTAATCTCAAATCCAACAATATATTGGATTTATGTTACTTATAAGCAATACATATTTTCAATGGAAACGCCCCAAATTGCTCAAAAGTAAAGTGAAACTTTAAATACTACTTTAAAAATAACACATTTATATATAAATAAATACTAATTAAAAATTATAAACAAGTAATAAATTATTACAACTTTTAAGTGTTTTGTAATTGCTCTAATTATTAGTTTTGGATTACATACAACTACTATAATTTTTTTAATAAATAAAATAATATTTATTGATCCTAAATTTTTAAATTTATATTTTATATATTTTCCATATATATATATATATATATAAATATAAACTTTTCTAACATATAACATTGATAACACATTTAATTATTAATATCCTTTTAATGTATTAACCCTTAGCATTTATAATCATGTGTTCCCCTAATATTATAATACTAATCATTATGTCATTAAAAACATTGTAACTCTAATCACTATAATTATTAACACGAACTTATATAGCTCTTATACCTTTAATCTTTATTCTATATAACCCCTAAAATTCATAACCTCAAATATAACCTATAACACATATAACCCTATCAACCCCTACCACTTGCAATATGTAATATAACACTTAAAAGCACTTATTATCCCTAATACACATAAATTCTAAATTTTATTACTCCTTACCCTTGATCCTTCAATCATATAATTCTTTTACACAACCCCTATAACTCCTAAATCCCACAACCCTTAACACATATGAAGCCTAACACCTGATACATATAATATATATTCCCTATTTTCTTTATAACCCAACTAACCCTTTAAGCACTAACTCTTATAAACATTATCATCCATAACTCATGTACCCCTAAATATAAACCATATAACCCTTAATATCTAATTGTTATAACGTGTATCTGATGCAGTCACCCTACCTCAGTAGGGTTCTACGACCTCCTAGTCTCTGGATCGATCTTCTTCTGAGCTGAAATGGATCTTCGAGCTCCTGATGGAACCCTTTGAACGAATCCATAGGTCCCTTTGTCCTCTGGCATAGGTCTTGAGAAAATCTTCGCACGCACCCCCTTTTCGGCACTCTTCTATGTTCTGAACCAACGCACACCTCGACGTTGATTCCTTTCCAACTAGCCCCTTCTTATCTGGTGACCTCGAGCTATGACCCAAGGTGTAAACAACACACCTTTTTCATTTCGGGGTTTTGGGACTCCTGCATGCAAGCTCTCCCAGGCTCCTTGTCCTTCGAATAGTCGAACCCTGAAGTAGAGCCTAACTCCATAGCTGGCTCCTCCCTTAATGCTCGACCATGCGACCACTACCCGTGACCATGGACTTTTCGAGATTTCGTAATTAGTGATTTCACGATTCCGGCTGCAAACGATTCTAGGTCCTTCGAACTCCAGGATCCCGAAATGTTAGAAAGGGATTAACGAGCTTTGGCTCCTCCCTTAGCCTCCGTCCACGCTACTAGGCCCTATGACCTAGGGATAACTCCTCCAAGCGCGTTGCGATTTCGGGGTTCGTGAAGTTGCGATGCAACTCCAACCTCTCCTCCTTCTAATCCCCAAAGTTTGAAATTTCCCCTGGACAATCAATGGTCCAAATCTTTCACTGAATGGACGGTCCTTGTTCAATCGTGATTTCTCCTTTCGCTATTTCTGGGATGAGTGCCAAGTGACTCTCCCCTATGTTTTCCCCGATGACAAAATGTCAAAATCTCCCCCTTGAGAGATCAACGGTCCAAATTCCTCTTGAACCGATGACCACGATCCAACTGGATCGACGACCCACAAACTTTCAGGATTTTCCCCGAACCTTGACCACTCGCCACGTGTCCTCCTTGATGAATGGTGTCGATCATTTCAGTGATTTCTATGAAACGTCGACCATTTGCCACGTGTCCTTCTTGATGGACGGTCCTAGTCCTTTCGTAAATTCTCCTTTCGTGATTTTGGCTCGGTCTTCTCCTTGTTTCCCCAGTGCCAAAAACTCTGAAAACCCTCGACCCTACTAGATCGATGGTCGACACTCGTCCTAATCGACGGTCATGATCTAATCATGATTCTCCCTTTCACAACTTTGGGAGACTCTTCACTCTCGATCTCCCAGTGTCCAAATCCATGAAATGTGGATCTCTTGACATGCATCCTCTGAGATGGATGGTCTCAATGCTTTCAGGACTTGACGAGTCCTCTCCCTTCTATTGTTACAAGGCTTAAACCTCGCACACCTTCTTCCAGATCCGAAGGCTATCAACTCTTGGTTCTATATCTGACGGTTCATATCTGTCCTCCTTGCGCGCTCTCCTCTTGCTACTAGATCTGACGGTTCAGATCTATCCTCCTTGCACGCTCTCCTCTTGCTACTTGGATGTAGATTCAATGGTCCGGATATTTCTTCCCAGTGCTGATCCAACAACAGTTGTCCTCTTCCTCCTGAGCTTTCTTGGATTTTTGACTTAGAAGATTTTCTAAGTCTCAAAGGTCTCGACCTTCAACTCTTTCTCTTGCGAGCTTGGTTCCTTTAGGTCTCGTCTGCTTTATAGAAATGTTGTCCCTTCTGAGCTTTGTCCTCTCGGAGATTTACTCCTGCGCACACTTTGCATTTGAGGATCTCAAATAACTCATATTCAAGACGTTTTCTTGAAAAGAAAACTCCTTACGACCACCTAGCATTCTCCTGCTCGATGCACACCTTGTAGAGCCTACAAAGTATTGAGAAACCCTGTGAGTGTCTTCTCTTCAACACTTCTCTTTTCTCAGAACTCAAAATAGAGTTCCCTAGTGCACTCTATGGACTCACTCGATGCCCTCTTGGCAGAGATCTACATAACCTTCAGTAGTTATGTCTTCCCTGAACTCGAGACAGAGTTCCTTCCTGTGCACTCCTTGCACCTCTGTTGATGAAGGTTCAACGTTATCCATCTTGAGCTTTCCTAAGGTTGTCTCACCTCTATCAACGCACACCTTGCATACTATGTGCACTCCTTGCACTCAGAAACTCCAATACGGGAAGAAATTGAAACTTATGAAATACTTCACCAGTTATGCATTCAAAACACGAAATGCATAAAAACATGCAAACACATACAAAAAATTTATGGTAGGAAAAATTGCTCTTCTATTAATTCAGAAATGCCTATACAAGGTGTTTACAAAGGCTGGACTGTAACAAGTCTCATCTCTCTCTCGAGACCTCTCTTCTCTGGTCTCTCCTCCTATCTCTCTCACTCTCTGTTCTATCACTCTCTCTAATTACAAAGAGGGATCTCTCGAGCTTATCCTCAACCTCACTATCTCTGAGCTATCGCCATCACAGAGCGGCTCCTACGGCTACATTACATAAATGGATGTCCAGTCCTGACTACGTCATGGGCTTGTTGTAGGCAACCATTAAAGGAAATCTCAACCACTACTTGTACAAAGGCGTGGTCTGGCATTAAAAGCCTTACAACATTTATTGAAATTTTGAATTTCAAAATTGAGAGGGTTACGCCTCTCCCTATCTCCATTAAATGTGTGCTAGATGTGTTGGTTGGCTGGCACGCTGCTGACATAGAGAGATGCTCCTGCATCAGACTCCTCATCTGGAAAAATCATGATCTCCTGATCATGAGCTTCTCTTCTCCAATGTTGAAGTCCACCTGGATCCCAAACTTTCCCTTGGAACTATCCATCTGCTCCTCTGCTTGGATGTTGCTATTGATGTTGCCCTACTTCTCTTGTAGGCTCCCTTCTGCTCAGCTTCTCATTGCTGGAAGTATCTTCTACTGAACTCAACATCAACCTTTTGATTTATTCAATTACCTCGTCTAGTTGCTCCAATGGCTGGCTCTTTGTATGCAGTCTTCTCTGCTGCACATTTGTCTTCTCAATGGGCAAATCTGCTCGATCTTCCCTACTATCTTTATCTCTCTTTGTGGCACTAAGTGGCCACTCTGCTGCAAACTCCATCTCTGCAGTCTCCTCATTGAATTGTTTCTCAGATTCTTCCTGTGGCAGTTATGTTGCTGCCATTTCTCCTGCTGGCATACTTCCAAATTCTTCCAGCTTGGCTTGTCAGATGTGCAAACTTTGCACCATCACCCTCTTGTCTAGGGCTTCCAATTATTCATACAGTTCAGCAAAATCCATGTTGTCTGGTTCCTCTTTTGTTGCAAACTCCAGTGCTGCAGTCATTTCTATTTCAGCTTCCTGGCTGAAAATTTTGAGCAACTCGACTGAATGCTCTTCTTCTTCTCCTTGGACAAACATCAATGTCTGCTCCACTTATTTCTCTTCTTTGACAGTCTTTGCTGGATATCCTCCTTCTGTTGCTACATCCAAAACACATTCTCTTGCCTCAATTGGGCTATCTTGTAGGAATACCCAAATTCCCCCAATCATCAAAATGCTTGTATGATCCTCCTTCTAGATGGTGCAGGTTTTTAACTTGTCATCATATTCATTCACATGGTATGCAAAACCACATGAATATTCACTTATCAACACTCCTTGCTGACCTGAACTCACTCCTGAGTCCCTAATACTTTCAGACAGTCTCACTTCTTTTCCCCTGCCCACCTGGCAATTTGGGAATTTTTTGTTGCCCACTTGGTAGTCTATGAGATCCAGTGATCCCATATCATTGCCCACTTGGCAATCTGAATTTTCACCACTAACCCCTTGGTATCATGCAAGACCTATTGTTGATATCTTCCCATTGCCCACCTGGAAACTTGAAAGTTCACTTCTGCCCTCCTGGTAGTTTATGAGACATGAAACTGATCCCTCTTCCCCATCACTGAGGGTTCCTCCAACTTCTGGATCATAGATGCAAACCAGCTCTGTGTCACTGAGGCTTTCAGCATACCTCAACCACTTCCTCAACTCTTGTTGTTGTTTCCTGGCTAGAAACTTTTGAACAGGCCATTTAGCTTTCTTGTTCAAAGGCCATTCGTACCTCCAGTGTACTTTTGCCTCTTGCTGCATCTTCAATGTCAGTTGTTCCATTCTTGCTCTTATCTTAGCGAGTTTCTTTTTAATATATGCTTTATTCATCTATTGGTGGTCTCCTCTTTCACTACGCTCATGGCCTCCAGTAGCCATTTCTTCCTCAAGAACGCGACTGGTCCTTCTAGCTCAGCCCTCCTGGAAAACTTATGGGTCACTCTACGTCTAAGAGCATCTCCATGTCCTCCTACAACTCACCTGGTTGTCTATCATTTGATGCACACCTTGCAACAATCACCACAGATCTTTAACACCCTGCTTATTTCACCTGCTGTATACAGATGAATCTTTGCTTCTGATTCCACTTGATGTTACCAGAATTTCTCCCACCATCTCTCCTTTGTTTGTGAACAAAGTAATGGTCTCCTCTTTCTCTTTTGTCTGAAATCTACAGACAAAAGTCTGCTCGGATACCACTTGATGGTATCAGACTGTATCCCTTAACAATCCTCCTCTTGTCTGTGATATGCAAACAGAAAATCTCTTGGCTCTGATACCACTTGATGGTGTGTATCAGAGTATTTTCTTTATCTACTCTGTCTCCTTCTGCCTACAGTCTACAGACAAAAAGTGGCTCTGATACCACTTGATGCAGTCCCCCTACCTCAGCATGGTTCAGTGACCTCCCGGTCTCTAGATCGATCTTATTCTGAGCCAAAATGGGTCTTCAGGCTCCTGTTGGAACCCTTTGAATGAATCCATAGGTCCCTTTGTCCTCTGGTACAGGTATTGAGAAAATCTGTGCACAAACCCTTTTCAAAGCTCTTCTCTATTCTGAACCAACACACACCTCGGCGTTGATTCCTTTCCAACTATACCCTTCTTATTTGGTGACCTCAGTGTATGACCCAAGGTGTAAACAACACACCTTTCATGATTTGGGGTTTCGAGACTCCTACATGTGAGCTCTCCCAGGCTCCTTGTCCTTCGAATCATCGAACCCTAAAGTAGGGCCTGACTCCACAGCTGGCTCCTCCCTTAACACTTGACCATGCGACCACTACCTGTGACCACGGTCCACTTTTCAGGATTTCGTAATTCGTGATTTTGCGATTCCGGCTGCAAACGATTCTAGTTCCTTCGAACTCTCAGATCTCGAAATGCCAAAAAGGGCTTAAAGGGATTTGGCTCCCCACGAGACATGCCCTATGACCTAGGGATAGCTCCTCTGAGCGCGCTGCAATTTCAGGGTTCATGAAGCTGCAATGCAACTCCAACCTCTCCTCCTTCTAATCCCCGAAGTCTAAAATTTCCCCTAGACAATCAACGGTCTAGATCTGTCGCTGAATGGGCAGTCCTTTTTCAATCGTGATTTCTGGGATGAGTGCCAACTGACTCTCCCCTATGTTTTCCCTAATGATGAAATGCCAAAATCTCCCCCTTGAGAGATCAACGGTTCATATTCCTCTTGAACCGACGACCACGATCCAACTGGATCGACGACCCACAACCTTTCGGGATTTTGCCCAAACCTTGACCACTTGCCACGTGTCCTCCTTGATGAACGGTGTCAATCGTTTCAGCGATTTCTACGAAACGTTGACCATTTTCCACGTGTCCTCCTTGATGGATGGTCTTGGTCCTTTCACGAATTCTCCTTTCACAATTTCGGTCGGTCTTCTCCTTGTTTCCCCCGTGCCAAAAACTATGAAAACCCTCAACCCCACTGGATCGACAGTCCACACTTGTCCTAATCGATGGTCAAGATCTGATCGCGATTATCCCTTTCGCAACTTTGGGAGACTCTTCACTCTCGATATCCTGGTGTCCAAATCCCCAAAATGTGGATCTCTTGACACACGTCCTCTGAGATGGATGGTCCCAATGCTTTTGGGACTTCATGAGTCCTCTCCCTTCTGCTGTTACAAGGCTTAAACCTCATGCACCTTCTTCTAGATACGAAGGCTATCAGCTCTTGGTGCTAGATCTGATGGTTCAGATATGTCCTCCTTGCGTGCTCTCCTACTACTACCTGGATGTAGATTCAACAGTCTAGATATTTCTTCCCAGTACTAATCCAACGACACCTCTTCTCTTTCTCCTGAGCTTTCTTGGCTTTTTGACTTAGAAGATTTTCCAAGTCTCAAAGGTCTCGACCTTTGAATCTTCCTCTTGTGAGCCTAGTTCCTTTGGGTCTCATCTTCTTTATAGAAACGTTGTCCCTTCTGAGCTTTGTCCTCTCAGAGATTTACTCATGTGCACACTTTGCATTCGAGGATCTCAAATAAACTACATTCGAGAATTTTTCTTGAAAAGAAAATTCCTTGTTCCCACCTGGCGTTCTACTGCTTGATGCACACCTTGCAGAGCCTACAGAGTATTGAGCAACCCTGTGAGTGTCTTCTCTTCAACACTTCTCTTTTCTCAGAACTTGAAATAGAGTTCCCTAGTGCACTCTATGCACTTTCTCAATGCCCTCTTGGAAGAGCTCTACAGAACCTTCAATAGTTCTATCTTCCCTGAACTCGAGACAGAGTTCCTTCCTGTGCACTCCTTGCACCTCTGCTGATGAAGGTTCAATGCTATCCCTCTTGATATTTCCTGAGGTTGTCTCACCTCTGTCAATGCACACCTTGAGGACTATGTGCACTCCTTGCACTTAGAAACTCCAAGATGGGAAGAAATTTAAACTTATGAAATACTTCACCAGTTATGCATTCAAAACAAGAAATGCATAAAAACATGCAAACACATACAGACAATTTATGGCAGGAAAAACTGCTCTTCTATTAATTCAGAAATGCCTATACAAGGTGTTTACACAGGTTGGACTATAACAAGTCTCAGCTCTCTCTTGATACCTCTCTGCTCTGGTCTCTCCTCCTATCTATCTCATTCTTTGTCCTATCACTCTCTCTAATTACAAAGAGGGCTCTCTCGAGCTTATCCTCAACCTCACCGTCTCTGAGCTATCACCATCACAGAGCAGCTCCTACAGCTACATTACATAAATGGATGTCCAATCCTGACTACATCCTGGGCTTGCTGTAGACAACCATTAAAGGAAATCTCAACCACTACCTGTACAAAGGTGTGGTCTAGCATTAAAAGCCTTACAACATTTATTGAAATTTTGAATTTCAAAATTGAGAGGGTTGTGCCTCTCCCTTTCTCCATTAAATGTGTGCTAGATGTGTTGGCTGGTTGGCATGCTACTGACATGGAGTGATTCTCCTGCATCAGTATCACTTATAACCACTAATCTAACCATTAACTCCTAAATCATGTAAACCTTATCAGGTTTAACCCCTAAAACCTTAACTATAATCTGGCCACAATAACCCCCTATTCCTAACCCCAAACATATATCCTCCAAGTTCTAATCCATATTTAACCATTTTGTTCCTTTAATATGTCATGCTTAATACATATAAGTTATTTCTCATAACACATATAAATATGTGACTAACCCTTAAATCTTATTACTCCAAACACCTAACTTTATAACATGATAACATTTTAGATCGTTAAACCTTATTGCTCCCAATAACCAACTTTTATAACTATAACCACTATTCATTTTAACCTTTTATGCAACCATTAATATCTAAGACCTATAACTCCTATCACCTATATCCCCTTATTAATAATCCATATTAACCCCTAATATAACCTTAAATCCATATAATCTCTAGCCCTTATGACCATGAACCATAACCCCTAATACCTATAATATTTGATTGTATCCCTTCATTGTTAACACTTATAACCCCTAACCCCCAATATAGATATAAATTTCACCTATTTAACATATGTACCTTAACCTCTATAATCCATTAGTCCATAACACTATATCTCATAACCAATATAATCCCTCATACACAACCCCTAATATATAATCCATTTTACTTTTTCACTCTCAACTACTATTACCCCTAATGTAAGTAATAAAAGTTATAATCCCTAATTCCTATAATTCCTAAATATTATCATCCCTTAAAGTATATGACCCATACAACCCATAATCCCTATATCCCCTTGATCTGAAAATAGAAGCTCGGATCCAAATCGTGTTTCAAAAATGTGTAGAATTAAGTTTTTACTTCATTTTAGAATACATTAATTAAATTATAAAATTGTCCTTAATGAATGTGAAACTTGAAAAATAACTCTACTTAAACAGTGAGAATGAAAAAAAACACAAACACGATTGCAAAAGAGATTGATAACAGAGTTCACCCATCCTAGGCTACATCTTTGGGTCTGTTTAACTATGCAATTGATCCATTATAATGATGTTAAGAACTTACAAAAATTTGTTACATCAATATAATCTTTCATTTGCAATCAAATGCTTTTACCAACTCTAGGAAGATCTTGCACTTCTATGATGCACTTCTCGCTCTCAATCTGCATGAAAAATGTGTTCAACAAGACTCATTCTTTTGTTCTCTCACCTTTGTACTTCAAAACAAGAATGGCATTACTTGAATATTTACATCAATACGCAGTTCTCCAATTGACAACAAAACAACATTGCAATCGTTGCCTTCAATAATGCCAAAGAGGCTTAAGAATCCCTGCAAGATCCCTCTCACTTTCAAAAATCTCCAAGAGTGGCTAAATGTCCCTTATTAAAAATTGAATTCTTTACCAAAAGAATCATTGTCCATAATGGAAAAATACCCTTGTTTAAATAACAAAGAATCAATGGATATATTCTTCAATTGATCCACTTTTAATGGTCATCAAAAATATGGTTAGTAACTATATAATATGTCATATTATCATAACCATATCCCAAATAAAATATTATTACCACCATAATATATGTTCGATCCAACAAACCGACGGAGGTCATGGGTTTGAACCTACTGGCATGCCTTCTACACGATATTTCTCTAGAATGCAACTTTAAATATATTGTTTTCCATTCAATTAAATAAGAAACAATGTTCCCCAAACGTTAAGGCGTAGAGTTACCATTTCATAGGCCAGAGGTTCAAAACCTACACCGGTCATTCCCAAACAAATTTTTGACCAATCCAACTTGAACAATTTTGGATGCTACATGGCACCATATGATTGGCCCATACATCAACATCAAGTTAGTCCACCTATTGTACAACCACTACGGATTCAACTCTGCCATGTCAACACCTGATAATTCAACATCTGCCAACTTAGTTGCACATTCACCCTATCATACTACCACATGTCAATAGTTCATACATTCCATGTTTCATTATGCCACTGTGCAGTCAACTCTGGCATGTCAACACCTGATAATTCATCATCAGCCAAGTTAGTTGCACATTCACCCTATCATACTACCACATGTATCACAATCAATTGTCATGTCACCATCTGTATAGTGCCACATCATCAGAGTGTATTACCACATGTCGATAGTTCATGCATTCCATGTTTCATTCTGCCATGTCATCACCTTTCCATGCCAACACTTCAGATTTAAATATTTAATTAAAAAAATGAAAATTCAAAAATCCCTCCAAATGTCACCTTGTCATCACTTTAATTTCTAGTTTAATGTGAGAGATATCATTATTTTAATCCCTTCTTGATGTAAAAGATATCATTTTTTACTATATTCATGTTCCATTAATTTATGTTTTAGTACTTCATTGATTTGGTAGTAGTTCTTACTTTAGTCTTGTCATTTAATGTGGTAATTCTTATTATCTATTCTTTAATATTGTAAATTTTAATTGTATAGATAAATTTAGCTCTCTCAAAAATTTACATTGAAAAAAACCTTCTCACTTCCCCTTGATTTCAATTGTATAGATAAATTTAGTTCTTTCAAAAATATGTATTGAAAAAAAAAATTCTCACTTCTCACTTTTGTTATGCAATCTGTTCCTATTATATGCAATTTCATTAACAAAATCAATTTTTACTCCATTTCCATCATTATTACCAGTTTAATCTCTAATGGTTTTTACAAAATAACCAAAAAAACATGGTCAACTAGCCATGTCTTTTGTAAATTTCTTCAAACATTAAGATTTACAAATCACTAAGTTAACATTAAAACCATTATTTTTTTTTGAAAACCTAGTTATTCGTAAATGTTCAAATCACACAAATAAGTAAAAATAATAACTAATTAACATCACATCCTAACAACATTTAGACTCTAACCAAAATAAGAGCTTCATAATTAACATTTTGGTCATTTTTACCATTTCACTCAGCTACAAATTTGGCAACTCAATTTTGAAAAAATTATAATTTAACATTTTTAAATTATAATTTTATTAAAAAATTGATTTTAAATATTTTAAATGAAAAAATTATATCAGAAACTTTAATCTCAAATCCAACAATATATTGCATTTATGTTACTTATAGGCAATACATGTTTTCAATAGAAAAGTTGTTCAAAAGTAAAGCGAAAATTTAAATGCTACTTTAAAATAACACATTTATATATAAATAAATACTAATTAAAAATTATAAACAAGTAATAAATTATTACAAACTTTAAGTGTTTTATATATATAAACTTTTCTAAAATATAATATAACATTGATAACACATTTAATTATTAATATCCTTTTAATGTATTAACCCTTAGCATTTATAATCCTTTGTTCCCCTAACAGTATAACACTAATCATTATGGCCATTAAAAACATTGTAACTCTAACCACTATAATTATTAACACGAACTCATATAGCTCTTATACCCCTAATCTCTATTCTATATAACCCCTAAAATTTATAACCTCAAATATAACGTATAACACATATAACCCTATCAACCCCTACCACTTGCAATATGTAATATAATACTTAAAAGCACTTATTATCCCTAATACACATAAATTATAAATTTTATTACTCCTTACCCTTGATCCTTCAAGCATATAATTCTTTTACACAACCCTAATAACTACTAAATCCCACAACCCTTAACACATATGAAGCCTAACACGTGATACATATAATATCTATTCCATATTTTCTTTATAACCCAACTAACCCTTTAAGCACTAACTCTTATAAACATTATCACCCATAACTCATGTACCCCTAAATATAAACCATATAACCCTTAATATCTAATTGTTATAACATGTATCACTTATAACCACTAATATAATCATTAACTCCTAAAGAATGTAAACCTTTGATCTGAAATTTAACTTGATCTAAAATTCAAGATCTTTAACCATTATTTGCATGTGAGTTTTTTAACTGTTAACCACCTTTATAACGCAAAATTAAAGAACATCCATCAAGCACATAAGCACATAAATATGTAAGCAAACCATCTATGAACAAGAATTGGTAACGGAGTTCACCAAACCCCCTGGCTACGTCTCCGGGCCACTTTCCAAATAGGAAGGCCGATAGATTAAGTATTCAAATGCTTACAAAGTGACTTCTAAATTATGTTTGTCATATACGGTAACAGACTTCAACAACAGCTGCAAGATGAAATTCTGAGACTTTTAAGTATGAACATGGATACCTTTCTGTGTATCTGAAAGATTCTGTGAGCACTTTTTTGTCTAGATGCCTGAATGAAAAAACTAAAGCTAGATCTAGAATCCTTGTGACAAACCGAGACTTTTGAGTATAAAATTGATATATTTCAGAAACTGGACTCAAAATTCCCTTCTTGGCATAATTCCCAAAATCTGCCTCTGATTTGTACAGTCCGTACGACCTCGGGATGCGTGCAAACTCAAAACCACCTTATATTCATGCAAAAACACCTCACTCTGTGTGAAAATTCACTTCAGTCATTGTGAAGAACCACCTCGATCTGTGTGCCTGTCTCTGTCTGCAACCAAACTCCCACACCTCGAGATTCGTGCCCATGCCTCATTTAAATAATGAAAAAACAATGGTTTTGGGAAGGTACGAGCTATGGGCCACGCTCCCTCCAAAATCTCCCAAATCTCGAAAACTTTTAATATTACTTCGCCACTTCTTACCACGTCCCATGGTGGTGGCGCGTCGGTAGCTATGGTGGTTAGGGGGGCGGAAGTCCTGGGGTCAAACCCGCAGGTTTCTCCTCCCACTGCATATGTGTTATGGCATATAGTTTTAAGATATGATATTTGGGCACATTATATGGTTGGCACGTTATATGGTTGTGGACTTTGGATATATATGTTTTGGGTTTAACATATGGTATAAAAAATATAATA
This sequence comes from Picea engelmannii, assembly GCA_009831015.1. Taxonomy (NCBI): domain Eukaryota; kingdom Viridiplantae; phylum Streptophyta; class Pinopsida; order Pinales; family Pinaceae; genus Picea; species Picea engelmannii. Next base: position 168,348 of record ML779476.1, on the reverse strand, counting down.
TGGCGTGTTTATTATATTTGGTTGGTTTAATATATGGTATAAACATTATGGTTTGGTGCATTATATGGTTGGTATTTATCACATATGGTTTGGTTTAATATAACATTTAAATACCTAGGGGGGGGCTCAGTGTTGGCAAGGTCAAGGGTTAAGCCCTTGAACACCCCCTTTTACCCAACCATGGGGTCATGGTGGCCTTTTCACAAGGTCTTGGGTTCAATTCCCATAGCCCCAAATTACACCATTTCTAACCATTTTTCACCATTTTTGACGAAACGTCCACTGTTGATATCTTTGTCATCTGGACATCGTTTTTCCCGAAACGAACATTACCGAAAAGCTGTTGATGAGATCTTCCACTTTGTAAGCTTTAATTTTCATTTTGAATACTTTGCAAACTTTGTAGTGAAATGACATTTCCTTTTCATGCTTAGGATTATTTTCTTCCTTACATTGTATAGACATAAGTGCCAAATTCTGACTTGCATTAACAACCCTTTTTAATTGTTGTGTAGTGCCCAATGATTTGTCATTTTTGAATGAATGTGAATGCACTATGTACTC
>ML779476.1:134048-163613 GCA_009831015.1 Picea engelmannii | reverse complement strand
CTCATCACCCTTCTTCATTGTAGCTGCATGTTTAACTTTCCACTTTTCCTTGCCTTCTTTTGCCTGGACGGATTCAACTGAAGAAACATCATGAACACTCTTCCCTTTTTACTCAATGTGAGTTGCTTGAACACATACCTCATCAAGGCTAGTCGGATTAAACATCAATATCATATGACATAAATAACCATGCAATCCTCCTATATATTTGAGAAGAGTTTCCTCGGTGTAGAGAGGTATACCAAGTACCAATGCTCTTTTTCAAAATTCTTGTGTGTATTCTTGCACAATTTGTCCCTTACTTTGTCTCAAATTCTGCCAATCCATCATAGCTTTCTGCATATACCCTAATGGATAAAATTTCTTTTTAAGTGCTGAAATGAACTCATACCAAGAGGAAACGATTTTTCCTTTTGTGGAAAGATCCTCTTGAGATCTTCTCTCCCACCAAATGAGAGCATTCCCTCCAAGTTGGGGAAAAGCCAACTGAATTTTAACAGCATATTCAGTAAACGTTTGAATCCTACAATAAACTTCAATTTGACGGATCCAATTGTCCAATTTTTCAGCATTAAGTTCTCCATTATACATAGGTAAATCAAACTTAATATCAAGCCTTAAATGATGCATATTAGGATCAACTTTTTTTTTTAGTTTTTCAAATGGAGAAGGAATAGAACCATCAAGAAGAGATGGAGAAGTTGGTGGGGTTTTAGGAGGTTCCTCACCACCTTCTTCTTTTTTACCTTCTGTATGAGATGGTCCACCTTGTTCACCTTTCTTTTGATCTTGATAGAGCTCTTCTACCATCGTTTGCATTCTCATGAAAGCTTTCAGAAATTCCCCTTCAGAAGGGATAGAATAAGTTTCTTCTTCTCCTTTTGGTGAAGACATCCTTCCTCTTCTTGAACCAATCTCTAGATCAAGCTCTTCAACTTCTCCTTCACCACCCTGAAGCTTGGATCTTGTTAACATCAACTCACAAAGCAATGGTTAACCTCGCTCTAATACCAACTTGATCTTAAATTTAACTTGATCTAAAATTCAAGATCTTTAACCATTATTTTCATGTGATTTTTTTAACTGTTAACCACCTTTATAATGCAAAATTAAAGAACATCCATAAAGCACATAAGCACATAAATATGTAAGAAAACCATCTATGAACAAGAATTGGTAATGGAGTTCACCAGACCCCTGGCTACGTCTCCGGGCCACTTTCCAAATGGGAAGGTCGATAGATTAATTATTCAAATGCTTACAAAGTGAATTTTGAATTATGTCTGTCATATACGGTAACAGACTTCAACAACAGCTGCAAGATGAAATTCTGAGACTTTTAAGTATGAATATGGATACCTTTCTGTGTATCTGAAAGATTTTGTGAGCAATTTTCTGTCTGGATGCCTGAATGAAAAAATTGAAGTTGGATCTGGAATCCTTGCGAAAAATCGAGAATTTTGAGTATAAACTCGATATATTTCAGAAACTGGACTCAGAATGCCCTTCCTGTCATAATTCCCAAAATCTGCCTCTAATTTGTACAGTCCATATAGCCTCAGGATGCGTGCAAACTCAGAACCACCTCGTTATGTGTTCAAATTCACTTCATTCACTATGCAGAACCACCTCGATCTACTTTCTTTTCTCTATCTGCATCCAAACTCCCACACCTCGGGATTCGTGCCCATAGCTCATTTAAATAATGAAAAAAACAATGGTTTTGCAGAGGCGTGAGCTATGGGCCACGTGCCCTCCAAAATCTCCCAAATCTTGGCAACTTTTAATATTACTTTGCCACTTCTTGCCACGTCCCATCGTGGTGTCGCGTTGGTAGGTATGGTGGTTAGGGGGGCGGAATTCCCGGGGTCAAACCCGTGGGCTTCTCTTCCCACTGCATATGTGTTATGGCATATAGTTTTAACATATGATATTTGGGCGCATTATATGGTTGGCCCGTTATATGGTTTTGGACTTTGGATATATATGTTTTGGGTTTAACATATGGTATAAACAATATAATATGGCACGTTTATTATATTTGGTTGGTTTAATATATGGTATAAACATTATGGTTTGATGCATTATATGGTTGGAGTTTATCACATATGGTTTGGTTTAATATAACATTTAAATACCAAGGGGGGGCCTCAGTGTTGGCAAGGTCAAGAGCTAAGCCCTTGACCACCCCCTTTTACCCAACCATGGGGTCATGGTGGCCTTTTCACAAGGTCTTGGGTTTAATTCCCATAGCCCCAAATTACACCATTTTTCACCATTTTTGACGAAACTTCCACTGTTGATATATTTGTCATCTGGAGGTCGTTCTTCCCAAAATGAACGTCACCAGAAAGTTTTTGATGATCTCTTCCACTTTGTAAGATTTAATTTTCATTTTGAATACTTTAACTCTATTGAATTTTGAGATGATCCACCTGGATCAAACCTTCCCACTAGAAATCTTTTTGACCACAAAAGGTATGAAATCATTCAGAAAATAAGTGAGGACATGTTTGTCTCACTCGTCCTATATCACCTATCCATTCTTCCTGAAACCTATACATCTGCCTCAGTAATACAACAAACAACACTGCACTGACATTGTTAAGTACATTAATCACATTCTTAATCACGTCTTCATTCAACATTGTCGGACCCAACCACATATTGTTGATGAGTAATAAGCTGAATATAAACATTGAACATGTGAAAGAGATTGTACCCGAACCATGTTGAATTTTAACCATAGAAACACTATCAATCAAAACAGGTGCATTCTAGTGAAATGACATTTCCTTTTCATGCTTAGGATTCTTTTCTTCCTTACATTGTATAGACATAAGTGCCAAATTCTGACTTGCATTAACAACCCTTTTTAATTGTTTTGTAGTGCCCAATGATTTGTCATTTTTGAATAAATATGAATGCACTATGTACTCAATTCCTTCTTTAAACAAGTGATACTAATTATGTTCTCGATATAAGATCGCTTTTCGATCATATAAGTACAGACTACCCAACACAATTCCACAGATATCTAGTGGGACCACATCAAATTCAACCTCATCTACAAACTTAGATGTAATTGCAAACTTTAGATCACATTGTTGTGTTACTTGTAATATTTTATCTTTTCATACCCAACCTAATGGATAAGGTTTCTTGTGTGGTTTCGTTGTTAATCCCAATTGCTTAAATACTTCTTCTGAAATAAGATTAAATTGAGATCCACTATCTATGAGTGTGTTGACCTTTGTTTGTTTTGTAATCACTCTTATATGAAACAATGCATTCCTCTTTCTATCCTAAGAATTGTCATCATCTTTAGAAGTAGAAGCACATGAAGAACCAATGTTAGCATCATTATTGACAATAGATTTACCTTTCACACCTACAATTGTTATCTTTGTTTCATCCTCAGAATCTGATCCAAGGTCGTCAATGATAATCGTGGTTGTTTGCTTCCCCTTTCGATCCTTAAACCACTTTGGTTTCATTTCATGATGTAGCTTCCAATACTTTGCCTCTTCATGCCCTTGATTTTGACAATGCGAGCATGTAGGTCTCTCATCACCCTTCTTCATTGTAGTTGCATGTTTAACTTTCCATTTTTCCTTGCCTTATTTTGCCTGGACGGATTCAGCTGAAGAAACATCACGAACACTCTTCCCTTTTGACTCAATGTGAGTTTCTTGAACACATACCTCATCAAGGTTAGTCATATTAAACATCAATATCATATGACGTAAATAACTATGCAATCCTCCTATATATTTGAGAAGAGTTTCCTCAGTGTAGAGAGGTATACCAAGTACCAATGCTCTTTTTCAAAATTCTTGTGTGTATTCTTGCACAATTTGTCCCTTACTTTGTCTCAAATTCTGCCAATCCATCATAGCTTGTTGCATATACCCTAATGGATAAAATTGCTTTTTAATTGCTGAAATGAACTCATACCAAGAGGAAATGATTTTTCCTTTTGTGGCAAGATCCTCTTGAGATCTGATCTCCCACCAAATGAGAAAAGCCCCTCCAAGTCGGAGAGAAGCCAACTGAATTTTAACAGCATATTCAGTAAACTTTTGAATCCTACAATAAACTTCAATTTAACGGATCCAGTTGTCCAATTTTTCAACATTAAGTTCTCCATTATACATAGGTAATTCAAACTTAATATCAAGCCTTAAATGATGCATATTAGGATCAAATTTTTCTTTTAGTTTTTCAAATGGAGAAGGAATAGAACCATCAAGAAGAGATGGAGAAGTTGGTGGGGTTTTAGGAGGTTCCTCACCACCTTCTTATTTTTTACCTTCTGTATGAGATGTTTCACCTTGTTCACCTTTCTTTCGATCTTGATAGAGCTCTTCTACCATCGTTTGCATTCTCATGAAAGCTTTCATAAATTCCCCTTCAGAAGGGATAGAAGAAGTTGCTTCTTCTCCTTTTGGTGAAGACATCCTTCCTCTTCTTGAACCAATATTTGGATCAAGCTCTTCAACTTCTCCTTCACCACCCTGAAGCTTGGATCTTATTAACATCAACTCACAAAGAAATGGTTAACCTTTCTCTGATATCAACTTGATTTGAAATTTAACTTGATCTAAAATTCAAGATCTTTAACCATTATTTGCATGTCAGTTTTTTAACTATTAACCACCTTTATAATGCAAAATTAAAGAACATCCATCAAGCACATAAGCACATAAATATGTAATCAAACCATCTATGAACAATAATTGGTAACGGAGTTCACCAAACCCCCTGGCTACATCTCCGGGCCACTTTCCAAATGGGAAGGCCGATAGATTAAGTATTCAAATGCTTACAAAGTGACTTCTGAATTCTATTTGTCATATACAGTAACAGTCTTCAACAACAGCTGGAAGATGAAATTCCTAGACTTTTAAGTATGAACATGGATACCTTTCTGTGTATCTGAAATATTCTGTGAGCACTTTTCTGTCTGGATGCCTAAATGCAAAAAATGAAGTTGGATCTGGAATCCTTGTGAAAAACCGAGAATTTTGAGTATAAACTCGATATATTTCAAAAATTGGACTCAGAATGCCCTTCTTGGTATAATTCCCAAAATCTGCCTCTGATTTGTACAGTCCGTACTGCCTCAGGATGCGTGCAAATTCACTTCGGTCACTGTGAGAAACCACCTCGATCTATGCACCTATCTTTTTCTGCATCCAAACTCCCACACCTCGAGATTCATTCCCATGTCTCTTTTAAATAATGAAAAAAACAATGGTTTTGGGGAGGCGCGAGCTATGGGCCACGCTCCCTCCAAAATCTCCCAAATCTCGACAACTTTTAATATTACTTCACCACTTCTTGCCACGTCCCATGGTGGTGGCGCATTGGTAGATATGGTGGTTAGGGGGGCGGAAGTCCCGTGGTCAAACCCGTGGGCTTCTCCTCCCACTCCATATGTGTTATGGCATATAGTTTTAACATATGATATTTGGGCGCATTATATGGTTGGCGCGTTATATGGTTGTGGACTTTGGATATATATGTTTTGGGTTTAACATATGGTATAAACAATATAATATGGCACATTTATTATATTTGGTTGGTTTAATATATGGTATAAACGTTATGGTTTGGTGCATTATATGGTTGGCATTTATCACATATGGTTTGGTTTATTATAACATTTAAATACCAAGGGGGGCCTCGGTGTTGGCAAGGTAAAGGGCTAAGACCTTGACCACCCCCTTTACCCAACCATGGGGTCATGGTGGCCTTTTCACAAGGTATTGGGTTCAATTCCCATAGCCCCAAATTACACCATTTCTAACCCTTTTTCCCCATTTTTTATGAAACTTCCACTCCTGATATCTTTGTCATCTGGAGGCCGTTTTTCCCAAAACAAACATCACTGGTAAATTGTTGAAGAGCTCTTCCTTTTTGTAAGCTTTACTTTGCATTTTGAATACTTTAACTCTATCGAATTTTGAGATGATCCACCTGGATCACCCTTATCAATTTTAATCCCTAAAACCTTAACTATAACGTGGCCACAATAACCCCTTATTCCTAACCCCAAACATATATCCTCCAAGTTCTAATCCATATTTAACCATTTTACTCCTTTAATATGTCATTCTTAATGCGTATAATCTATTTCCCATAACACATATAAATATGTTACTAACCCTTAAATATCATTACTCCAAACACCTAACTTTATAACATGATAACCTTTTAGATCGTTAAACCTTATTGCTCCCAATAACCAACTTTTATAACTATAACCACTATTTATCATAACCTTTTATGCAACCATTAATATCTAAGACCTATAACTCCTATCACCTATATCCCCTTATTAATAATCCATATTAACCCCTAATATAACCTTAAATCCATATAATCTCTAGCCCTTATGACCATGAACCATAACCCCTAATACCTAAAATATTTGATTGTACCCCTTCATTGTTAACACTTATAACCCCTAACCCCCAATATACATATAACCTTCACCTATTTAACATATGTACCTTAACCTCGATAATCCATTAGTCCATAACACTATATCTCATAACCAATATAATCCCTCATACATAACCCCTAATATCTAATCCATTTAACTTTTTCACTCTCAACTACTATTACGCTAATATAAGTAATAAAAATTATAATCCCTAATTCCTATAATTCCTAACTATTATCATCCCTTAAATTCTATAACCTATACAACCCATAATCCCTATATCCCCTTGATCTGAAAATGGAGGCTTAGATCCAAATCTTGTTTCGAAAATGTGCGTAGTTAAGTTTTTACTTCATTTTTGAATACATTAATTAAATTATCAAATTCTCGTTAATGAATGTGAAACTTGAAAAATAACTCTACTTAAACAGTGAGAATGCAACAAAACACAAACACAATCGCAAAAGATATTGATAACAGAGTTCACCCATCCTAGGCTACATCTTTGGGTCTTCTTAATTGTGCAATTGATCCATTATAATGATGTTAAGAACTTACAAAACTTTGTTACATCAATATAATCTTTCATCTGCAATCAAAGGCCTTTACCAAATCTAGGAAGATCTTTCACTTCTAGGATGCCCTTCTCGCTCTCGATTTGCATGAAAAATGCCTTCAACAAGCCTCATTCTTTTGTTCTCTAACCTTTGTACTTCAATACAAGAATGACATTACTTGAATATTTACATCAATATGCAGTTATCCAATTGATAACAAGACAACATTGCAACCATTGCCTTCAATGATTCCAAAGAGGCTTAGGAATCCCTGCAAGATCCCTCTCTCTCGAAAATCTCCAAGAGTGGCTAAATTCCCCTTAATAAAAAGTGCAATTCTTTACCAAAAGAATCATTGTCCATAATGGAAAAATACCCTTGTTTAAATAACAAAGGGTCAATGGATCTATTCTTCATTTGATCCACTTTTAATGGTCATAAAAAATACGGTTAGTAAATATATAATATGTCATATTATCGTAAACATAAATTAAATAAAATATTATTACCACCATAATATATGGTCAATTCAACAAATATTAAGCCGAGACCAAATCGAGTCATATGGATGGTAAAATGTGTTAGATAGGTTGGATTTTATGGGATTTGTAATATCCAAATATTGAAAATTTAAGAAATTAACCCTTCACGTGCCTTAACAAGTCATACATTAAGGCATGCTTGCAAATCTTGTTGGCACAAGTCATGTGCCGATGGAGGTCATGGGTTTGAACCTCTCGGCATGCCTTCTACATGATATTTCTCTGGAATTCACCTTTAAATATATTTTTTTCCATTTTTTTGAACAAACAACAATGTAGCCTAAACATTCAGGCATAGATTTAGCATTTCATAGGTCAGGGGGTCAAAACCTACACCGATCATTCCCAAACAAATTTTTGACCAATCCAACTTGAACAATTTTGGGATTCCACGTGGAACCATATGATTGTCCCATGCATCACCATCAAGTTAGTCCACCTATTGTACAGTCACTTCACAGTCAACTCTGCCATGTCAACACCCAATAATTCAACATATGCCATGTTAGCTGCGCAGTCACCCTATCATACTACCACATGTCTCACAGTCAACTTCCATGTCACCATCTGTATAGTGCCACATAATCAGATCGTATTACCATGTGTCGATAGTCCATACATTCCATGTTTCATTATGCCACACCATCACCTTTCCATGCCAACACTTCCATACAATCCTATAGTGCCACATGTTGTCTCCTGGAACTACCACATGTCTTGCCTCTATTTACTTTTTACATGTTGGTCAAAAAATTCAGAACATCATAAAATTTTCATACGACATCTATTTGATCCCATTCAAGAGTCTCCAAAAATATCTTGTCTATCTCTTTCCAATGGAGACATTTATATCAGAATCCGAGACAATCATTTTTTCTTTGTTAGAAAGATCCTCTTGGATCACCCCTAGGACCCAACCTTTAGTGAATATAACCCCAAAATTATATATTCCATAACACGTATAATTTCTATCACTTATATCCTTTAGTCCATATAACATATAACCCATTTAATCCATTTAAACCCTAATCCCTATAACATATAGTAATTCAAAAAGCGCTTTCCTGATGATGGACCACACTAGTTTGGTCCGAAACGTCGAAGAACATAAAACCTATGCGATGGATCCGAAAGCACTCTCTGAACAAAACAATAATCGCAAAAGTCTTAGAACAGAAATATAGTAATAACCTCTAAATTCTATAGCGATTTACTCTTATAAACATCATTATATACAACCCTAACATAAAATTTATTCCCTTAACATTTTTGGAACTTCTAACATGTATCACATTATCATATCTATGCTTCACATTTATAATCCCTTACCTCCTAAAACTATAATCCTAAATGATATAATCATTAATAGAATTATAAATATAACCAATATAATCACTAAAATGTTCTAACCCATATAACCCATGTAACCTCTAATCTCTAAACAATATAACCTTTATCAACCCCACATTTATAACCTATAATATGCCTAAATTCTACACTTTATCACTACTTATCTTGAACCCTTAAAGATTCTAACTCTTAACAAATAAACCCTATAAATTCTAACACATGACCCCTATAAACTCCTAAACCATACAACACTTATCACTTATATATCCTAACATTTATGATCTCTAACCCTTGTTTCCCCTTACGCATTTAAATTTATAATCACTAACTCTTATAACCACTATCACCCATAACCAATGATCCTAACATAATCCTTATAACCCCAAATCTCTAGTTGTGATAATATATATCACCTACAACCCCTAATATAACTTCCAGTTCATACAACTTGTAAACAATATAATTTTGATCCTAACCACAATAACCCCTTATTGCTAACCCCACACTTATATACTCTAATTCCAAACCCATATAACCACTTTAATCATATAACATGCCAATATTAATGTATATAAGATATTAATCCTAATGCATATGAATTTATAACTCTAACCCTTAAACCTTATTACTCCCAATACCTAACCCTTATGACCATTGTCATTTTCATGTATAACCCTTTATCCTTAAGCCTCATTACTCCCAAACCATAACCCTTATTTCCATATTCGTTATCCCTCATAACCCTATATGTAACTACTAACACCTAATGCATATAACCCCTATCATCTATAGACCCTTAAATTATTAACCCATATTAACCCCTAATATAACCTTAACTCCCTAGAAACTCTAACCCTTATGAAAATTAATCCATAACCCCTAAAACTTATCGTGTTGTCTAAACATTCGACTTTTTGGAGTTTTTACGAGCATATTTTCTAATGTTTTTTTACTGAAATCCAACCAAAATTTGTTGGAACTCCAGATTTGATTGATTGACTCTGTATAATTCAAGTTCCCTAAGGGTTTTTCATGGTGTTGAATCTATTTATGCATTCAAAAATGCAATTTAAACAACAAGAAATGAAGATTTCACCAAGATCTATTTCATCAAATTCTGGTGAAAAAGTTCAAAAAGTTGAATGTTTAGACAATGCCAAAACTTATAGATTTTATCTTTAACCCTTAATTTCTAAGACTTATAACCCATAACACCTAACAAACATAAATTCACCCATTTAACACGTGATTCTTAACCTCTATAATCCCTATTCCATAACATTATAACCCATAAGCAATATAATATGTCATATCTAACCTATAACATCTAATACATTTAACTTTCTCACCCTCAATGACTATAACCCTTAAAATAAATAGTATAACCATTAATGATGATAAATCCTAAGTCTTATCATCAATTAATCCCTTTGACCCCTGTTTCCCTTAATCCTTGTAACCTTAAGGTACAAAAACCTTAACACTTATAACCCACAATATATATATTCCATAACACCTATAATTTATAACCTCTATCTTTCGTAGTACATATAGAACCTAAGATTTGTAATCAATTTAATCCCTAACCCCTATAATGTTTAATATGTTACCCCTAATTTCTATAACCCCTATCCTACAATGACTAACTTTTATAACCACTATGATCCATATCCAATAATATGAAATTTACTCAATTAAGATATCGACCCTTAACATCTATAATCCCTATTGTGTATATTCTCATACCACTAAACCATATCAACCCATAATATGGCATTCAAATGCTATAAACTTTATTTTTTATGACCATGAATCAATAACACCTAATGCCTATAAATTCTAACTTTAACCCTTAATCATTAACACTTATAACCCCTAACTACTAACTATTCTCTGTGTAGCTATATATATGAATGTATTTATGTATCTATATAGATATATAGTTATATATCTATATGTTTGTGGGTGTGTAGAGAGAGAGAGAGAGAGATTAATTAATTATAGCCTTCACTCATTTGGCATATGACTTTAACCTCTATAAGTCATTAGTCCATCTTACTATAACCCATAACTCCTACAATCCCTCACACACTGCCCCTAACACCTAATCCATTTAACTTTTATCAACCCCGACCAAAATCACCCTTAATATAAGCAATAAACAATCTATTGGCATTTTCTTATAAATCCTAACACTTATCATCCCTTAAGCCAAGGTCCTCTAACCTTTAATGCATGTAACCCTTAACACTTATAACCCCCAACTTATATATACCATACCACCTACAACTACTAACTCCTATAACATCAGATACTTCACTTGTAAATTCTATAAAACTAACAATATAATCACTAACTATTATAACCACTATCATCCATAACCTCAAATATAACTCCTATAATGTCTAACTCTTTATAGCCCCTAATTTCTAACAAATATAAACCTTAACACCTAAATATTATAAATTATATCACATCTATTCTCTATAAACCATAATACAACACATAACTTTGATAACCTTCTTCATACCTTATAATTCATAAACCCCTATAACCCCTTACCCCAAACATTTAACGACCCTAGGTCTTAACACATATAGCGCATATATCCTCTTTAATATGATAACACATCTTTGATAATTCTATAAGTTGTCACCTCTAACTCGTAATACATGAACTTATAAACCATAAACCTTATAACCATTGTAACCCTTAAACTTTACTAAACCTAACATTGATCCCTTCCAAGCCATAATGACTAGCTCTTATAACCTTTAATCCTTATAACTCATAACTCTTAACACTTAAAACCCTAACCCCTTTAACCCTTACCGATATTACCCCATTCATAAAACACTAAATCCATATAATCCCTATACGTAAAACACTAACCCCTTACTACCATAGCATCTAACCCCACACCCATATAACCCATTACACACGCATCACCTAATTATTAACAACTATAACCCCTATAAGTCCAAACATGTATACTCTTTAAGTCCTTTAACTAACATCACCCCTAACCTCCCTAACCATAACTCATGTAAGCACTTAACCATTAATCTCTACTCTTTATAATATTTATAACCCATAACACCTCATATGTATAATTCACTTAGCTTTTAATAGTTATAACCCATTATTTCCAAATACCTATAACGTCTTCATCACTTAAATACTAAAACCCTAGCATATATAACCCCTAAGAATTATCCCCTATAACCCCTAAATATTTTTATGTATAACCATTAACCCTTAACACATGTATCTTTTATCCATAATTAGCGCCTATAACCTCTTCCTCTAAACCCTTATAAGCCTTAACTATTTTAAAAATAACACTTATAACCCCTATCACTCATTTCTTCTATATACTCAAATATAACTCTTACGAGCCCCTACAACCATTAACCCCTACAAAAAATATCACCCATACCTCCACAACCCTTAATCATTATCAACGATATCACCCATAATATTTATAACCCCTAACACCTATAACTACTAAACCCTATAACCCCAACACATAACACATATAAATCCTATAACCCACAATCCATTTAGATCTAAACCTATATCACCCTTAATTCTTATAAGCTCATCACTTTAACCTATATATCCCCTAACCCTTATAACGCATTTCCTCTTACTCATATTCACTATAAATCTTGTATTCTCTATCTCATATAACATATATATCTCCTATACCCAAAACTTGTATAATTGATAACTCCCTATGACATTTATCACCCCCAACCCTTTACCCATATACTCTTTGACTAGTAGAACATTTAGACGCTAATGTAGATAACCATTTTAACCCTAATTCCACCTATAAAATCAAGTAGTATAGTTACACTTATATTACCCATACAAACAAAATTATCCATATAACTCCTAACCCTTATAAATCACATGGCCATTAACCCATTCAAAACCTAAGACCTATCCCCATAATTTTAAACCTTATAATTAATAATATAATACATAACCCTTATAACCCATACAATGATTAACCCATATAACTATTACCTCATAAACCTTAACCCATGATACCTAAATTTCTTAACCCCTACCCCTTATAACACCTAACCATTACAAACCCTAATCCATATAACCCTTAAATACTAGCTATCCCTTAATGTTGCAACCCTAACTATTAAACATTAACACTAATAACCTCTTATATGTAACCCGTGACATATCTAACTCTTAACCCACATAATTATTAAACCCTATAAACATTTTCCCATGTTATCATTGATCCTTAAAACCGTGTAATCATTGATTCTTAACTTATAGAATTTATAATCCTTAACCACTTTGGCCACTAAGTGAAAAACCATAAAACTCCTCTCACCCCTCATCTTTAATATAATATATAACTTAAATAACCCCTATAACTCTAACTTGTAATTGTGTTAAGAACCAAATATCAAAATAGCATAAAAACATCAGAATAAGTACTCAACGCCTTGACAAAGAAAGAAATTCAGATAATAAGCCTCTTCGAGGGGGAAACCTCTTTATACATCATATGAATTCACAAATACAAGATGATTCCAAATGAAAAGGTCTCCTTGGTATATATAGAAAACTAGGAGGTACAATTACAAATAATGGACCCAAGATGACATAAATAAAATAACAATACTAATGTAATATGCCCCAATTAAGGGGTAATGTGCCACAATTTAGGGCTTAACATGTCCCTCTCCTTCAGTCAAGTTTTTTCCTAAACGCTTGAGTAGTTCTGGATGCTTTTGTATAAAATACTAATCTTCCCATGTGGAATCTTCAGCACGTAGTTTCTTCCAGTTATTGAGATACTATGAAATTGATTTATTCCTCAGTTGGTGAATTCTTATTTCAGTGATAGCTTCAAGCTCCAACATGATTTTTCCTTCTTCGTCAAGATATGGAAATATAGTTTGAACTGGGATCTTGTCACCTATAACCTTCTTTAAGCATGAAACATGGAAAACTTGTTGTACTCAGGAAGATGGAGGCAGCTCCAATTTGTATGTCATAGTACCAATCTTTTGCAACACCTTATAAGGGCTATAGTACTTCAATGAGAATTTATTATCCTTCTTATATTTATTGAGGGGAATATTTTTGTATGGTTGTAGTATTAAAAATACCCAATACCCTACTTCAAAACTTCTTTCACTACAATACTGATCTGCTTGTTGTTTGATGTGATTATGTGCCATGGTCAAGTTTTCCTTTAAGAGTTGGAGAAATTCTTGTTGATGCTCGGTGTGATCTTCCACCGCTTGACCCTTAGATTTTTATTTTAGATAAGAAGTTATGGACACTGGGTGATATCTAGAAAGCACCATAAATGGTGTCATTTTTTTTTAGTATGAAAGGAAGTGTTATACCACCATTCTGCGAAGGGTAACCACTTGAACCATTGTGTTTTTTTATTAGAGACTATTGGAGCTACTTCACACACACCTAGGATTTATTTTTCCTAAGATTTTCCCTATGTTTATTAGTCATTATTTAGTCTTCTATAGTTTAGAGAGAATATTCCTCTAGGAAAATATTCTCTTTAGTTCACACTTCACTTTAATTAGTTGAGTGGAGTCTAAATGCCACATTGGAATTATCACCATGAAACATTGGGATCATCGCCAACTAATGCACATTGTCCTCAGGATCATCACTAGAATAGTGTATTACTCATGATTCCCTGATCTCCTCCTCATGTCACTATGTTTCAGTCACTTAACTGAAGACTGAGAGACTAGTTAACTTAGACTAGGTGGCAATTCACTCTCGTAAATTCCTAAGAGACTAGACTAGGTGGCAGTTTACTCTCGTAATTGTTTGTGTGTGTCCAGATCACTCTATACCACTCCTATGGAACATCAGTTTCTCCCCTAGTGTGCATTAGTTGAGTTATATAGAGTATATCATGTGTAAATTATCATTCATTCATTTGGTTAATGAGAATTATTCCATTCTTTCTCTCTTGCTTCTCTTTTATCATATTTTCTCTGCAAATTATGTATGCCATTTTCTAGATATATCTATTATGTTTAATTTCAACACATTTACATGGTATCAAAGATGACAGACTGCTAGGGAAAAGACACTCCATATTCTTTTTGCAGGTACCGAAGATTGAAGACAGTGGAAAAACGGAATTTCCAAAAGAATTCATTCTTACACTATACAATTTATTTGCATGGAAGGAGAAGATGATAATGCATATTTGAGGTAGATTATTATACAGGTTAACCATGAACACAGAGACCAAAGCCACATCAGCCATAGAAAAATACAAGTATCTAAATCGAATGGATGAAGCGTTTGGAACTATTTGCAGTCTCATATCTCTTGAACTCCTCTTTCACATATCCTCATGTAAAACCCCCAATGAAGCTTGGACCACCATGGAATGGATTTTTGGAAAACGGGATGAGATGAGGGGACACATGCTCAAGGTGTAATTTCTCACTTTGGATTCAAAAACCTTTGACAATATCCAAGATTTATTTACCAAATATAAGGATTTGTTGTCGCAACTCAAGGCTTGTGGGGTTGATAAAACTAAGGAGGAGAAATAAATGGTTCTTAACATTCTATCCAAATTGGTCCATGATACTCAGTGTTTGTATCTACATTTCATTTATTTAGGCTCGCCTTTGGAGCCACCTGGACGATTCCCTCTCTTGAGGACTTTATCGAGTCTCTAACACAAGAGTAGAACAAGCTCATCAATATGGGAAAAATGAAAGGCCCAAAGGTGCATGCACTTATTTTGAAATATGGTAGCAGTCATAAATATCATAAATATAAATACCAAGATAAAAGAAAAGAACACGTAAATCCAAAGAAGGAAGGGTACTCAAAACCCTTCAATGATGCCTCTGGATCCAAAGGTGGAAAGGGAAGAAAAGGGGAGAAATGCACTTACTACCATAAAGGATTCCATCCAAAACCCACATGTATGTAGAAATAGATAGATCAAATGAACAAAATTATTTATCAAAACAACCTTGGAGATCACATCCCTGAGGGTACCAAGAAGAATAAGCCAGAAGATCAGAATCCCAAGAAAGGAAATTCTAACCATGCTTTGATTTTCATCAACTCCTCTCCCGATGCTTGGATCGTAGATTCAGGTGCATCACACCACATGGCAGCCACAAAAGAATTATATTATTCATTGGTTGCATGCAAATTTCCTCCTATTATTATGGGGGACAACTCTCTAGTCGAGGTCACTGATAAAGGAAGAATTGGACTCACAAATGGAAGCTTCAAGAATGTGCTACATGTTCGCAAAATTTCTTTCAATCTTCTCTCTGTGTTTTAGATGAAAAAATCTAGCACTGAAAAGAGAGTCACATTCACAGTTGATTTAGTGGATATCTATGACATGTGACTCAATTCCAAGGTTGCTACCGGTGAGGTAAATCATCAATCTAGACTCTACACATTTTCTGAATTTATTGAACCAGATTTTGCATTACTGCTTACCCATGCTGATGAAAGAAGTAGGATATGGCACGAAAGGTTCGAGTATTTAAATTTCAAATATATGCAACATATTAGCAAGTAGGGAATGGTTGATGGTCTACCTGACATCCACTCCTCCAAACAGATTTGTGAAGGATGTGTTCTTGGAAAACACCCTTAAGAGAAATTCGACAAAGGAAAGACTCATAAGGCTTCATTTCCTTTAGATATAATCCATAGTGACCTCATGGGCCCTTTTCCTCTTCCATCAATCAGTAAATCAAGGAATGTACTCATTTTTTTCGATGATTTCTCACGCTTCACATGGATTTTCTTTCTTAATAAAAAGTCAGAGATCTTTCAACACCTCAAATATTTCAAAGCCCTTGTTGAGGCACAGTCAAGAAAAAAAATCAAAGTCCTCCAAACAGATAACAGGGGAGAGTATTTCAAACATGAGATACTGAATATGTGTCATGAGGAAATAATTAAGTTGTAGCACATGGTTACTTATACTCTGTATAAAAATGGAGTTGTTGAGCGGAAAAATAGATCTCTAAAAGAGATGGCATCTTGCATGCTACATGCAAAGTCACTTCCACAGAGATTATGGGTTGAAGAAATTAATTGTGAAACCTACATCCAAAATATATCTCTCCATATACATATCAAGGATAAGACCCCCTACAAGGCTTGGAGTGGCCTCAAATCAAAAGTTACCCACTTTCGTATTTTTGGTTCACGTGCATGGGCCAGGATTCCCTCTGAGAAGAGGAAGGAACTTGATCCATAGAGAACATAGTGTATATTTGTTGGATACCCCAAAAGTGTGAAGGGATATAGACTCATTGATATTTCCTCGGACCAGCTCATCATTGAGCAGAGTGTCCAATTCGAGGAAAGTGTCTCTCATGTACCTCAACAGTCACATGTAGACACTTTTTTTCTTCCACCTATCAGATATGATGAGCATGCACATGCCAACTCTTCTTAAGATGAGATTTTTTATTCAAAGGATTTATATGATCCAGATACAAAGTTAGTACAGTCAAATGTAGAGTCAATGCATGCAGATGCAGATGCAGATCTAGAGTCGAGGCCCAAGTGGGCCAAGACTACTCTTTAGGATGTAGGAGATCTTATTGGGGATAAAGTTGATACTAGCAGGACTTGATCTAATTTAGAGGATCCTCATCTTGCACTAACTACCATTGAACCAATGCCACCCAGGAATATTTTCTTGGTTCAATCTTTAGATCCACATTCCTATGGTGAGGCTACTGGAAATCCCTTTTGGGAATCCTCCATGCAGGAGGAGTACAAATCCCTCCTCAAGAACCATACTTGGGATATGATACCCCTTACTAAAGGAACGAAAATTTCCAGGTGCAGATGGGTCTATAGGACCAAGAGAGAAGTGGATGGACATGTTATCAGATACAAAACTAGGCTAGTTTCCAAGGTCTTTCAGCAGGTGTACGGTATTGACTATGATGATACCTTCACTCCAGTAGAGAATATGGATTCCATATGTTTGGAACTTTCCATTGCAGCAGCCAAAGGATGGGAATTCCATTATATGGATTTGCAGAATGCAATTATTCATGGAGATCTCTCTAAGAAGATATATATGGAGAAACCCTAGGGATTTATGCAGAATTCATCTTTGGTTTATTAACTGAAGAAGTATCTTTATGGACTCAAGAAAACTGTGAGGGAATGGTATGACAAGATGGACTCCTACCTGGAATCACATAAATTTGTATGTTGTAAGTCAAACCCAAATTTTTACATGGTCAAGACAGTTGATTCCCTTCTACTCCTAGTTCTGTATGTTGATTATCTGTTGATGTTTGGTTGCTCCACTTCAACGATTGCTATAGTCAAGAGGATTCTACATGGAAGGTTCTTGATGACATACATGGGTCCACTACATTTCTTCCTTGGACTCGAGATTAATCATGATGCACTAGGCATCAAACTGTCTCAGGACAAGTATGCACGAGATCTCCTTGAGATATTTTACATGACAGACTGCAAGTCTTCCCAGACTCATTTCCTATCAGGAGTCAAACTTGAGGATGGCAAGGACACTCCACTTGTTGACAGAACATTGTATAGACATCTAGTGGGGAGTTTGTTGTATCTCACACACTCCATACTAGACCTCTCCTATGCAATTGGAGTAGTCTCAAGGTTCATGCAGGATCTGCATGAGCTACATTAGAATCCTGCAAAGCATATACTTTGATATGTAAAGGGAACCATCACCTTTTGGATTCACTATGCAGCGGAATCTACATTAGACCTCATTGGGTTCATTGATTCTGATAGGGCTAGTGATAGTATTGATCGCAATTCAACATATTGTTACTCACTCAGTCTTGGTTCTAGGCCTATATATTGGTCGAGCAAGAAGTAGGTTTCTATTTCTCTATATTCATCTGAGGAAGAGTACATAGGGGTAGTTAACATAACCATTTAGGCTATGTGGCTAAAAAAAATTCTCACAGAGTTGGAAATTCAATTTCATCGACCGATAATCATCTGGTGTGACAACCAGAACACTCTGAAGTTTTGTAGAGATCCAGTTTAGAGGAAGCGTATGAAGCACATAGAGATCCACATGAACTATATCTAGGACTTAGTACACAAGGGGATAATTTACCTAAAGTTATGTCCTTCAGCAGAACAGACTACAAACATCTTCACTAAGACCTTCACTGAGAAAAAGTTTCATTCTCTGCGTACTCGTCTTGGAGGAAGGACACAGTTTCCTAGCAACTATCACTTCTTCTTTTTACATAAATTTTACTTTGAGGGGGGGGTTCCCATGAGGTTTTCCCACTTTTCTCATTTATTTCAGTGTATATTTTGTATTTGGGTACCTAACATGGCCTCATTGTTGGGACCCATTCTTTATTTTCACCATAGCGATGTTCAGGGGGTATTGGAGATACTTCCCACAAACTTAGGGTTTATATTTTCCTAAGATTTTCCCTATGTTTATTAGTCATTATTCATTATCCTATAGTTTAGGGAGAATATTCTCTTCATTTCACACTTCATTTTGATTTGTTGAGTGGATTATATATGCCACATTAGAATTATCACCATGCAGCATTGGGATCATCACCAACTAATGCACATTGTCCTTGGGATCATCACCAGACTAGCACATTACTCATGATTCCCTGATCTCCTCCTCACTTCACTCTATGTTTTTTAGTTAACTGAATACTGAGAGAGTAGTTAACTCAGACTAGGTGGCATTTCACTCTCGTAACTTCTTGAGAGACTAGAATAGGTGGCATTTTACACCCGTAATTGTTGGTGTGTGTCCAAATCACTCTAGACCACCACTATGGCACATTGGCTTCTCCCATAGTGTGCATTAGTTTAGTTATACAGAGTATATCATGTGTAAATTATCATTCATTCATTTGGTTAATGAGAATTCTTCCATTCTTTCTCTCCTACTTCTCTTTTCTCATATTTTGTCTACAAATTGTTTATATCATTTTCTAGCTAGATCTATTATGTGTGGGTTCAAAAAATTTATAGAGACAAAGAAATGGAGGTAGAATTCCATAAATTTGTTCACTATATCAGTGTTTCCATCAGATTGAGGATGATAATATGAGCTATGAGCCAATTGAGTACCCAAACAAGAAAATAATTCTATCCAAAAATGTCGAGTGAAGATGGGATCTTTGTCACTTACAATAATCTTGGGGCTTCCATGTAGCTTTTGAAATGTCTCCATGAATGCGGTAGAAAATATATTATCTTTGAAAGGATGAGAGAGTGAAAAAAAATGTGTGTACTTGGTCAGTCTATCAACAATCACCATGATGACACTCTTTCCTTCAGACTTCAGTAACCATGTGATGAAATCCATGGAAACCTCCTCCCAACACTGACATGGAATGGATAATGGTTGTAAAATACCTAGGTTCTTAATTGTTTCCACCTTATTTTATTGTAAAACCAAACATTCTTCCACAAACCTTTGAACATCAGTTTTAAGACCATCCCAAAACAATTCCCTCTTGACCCTGTGATAGGTTTTCAAAAATCTTGAATTCCCTCCTACTGGAGAGGTGTGAAATTCTAAAAGTACCTTTTCTTTAATTTGGGAGTTCTTACATAAATATAAGAGATATTTGTACCATAGTGAATAATTTTTCCATGTTAATGTATCAGATGCATTGGAATCCTACTGCAACCTTTGAATGTGAGTCCACACTTCTTTGTCATTGTTCCATTCATCCCTTTCTTTTGTTATCCAATCAAGTTGGATGATAGATATAGCATAACTAAATGCCTCAACACCTTCATTCTTTCTTGAGAGTGCATCTGCCACAACATTTTTCTTCCCTTTTTTGTAGATGATTTAAAATTCATAACCCAACATCTTGGTCACCCATTTTTGTTTCTCTTCTGAAGATAGTCTTTGTTCCAAGAAGTATTTAAGACTGTCATGATATGTTTTTACCTTGAAGACTTGCCTACCTATTAGGTAAGGGTGCCACTACTTCAATGCATGTCGTATTTACATCATTTCCTTCTCATAAATGGGTTTTTGTAAGTCATTTCCCTTGAGTGGTCGACTTTCAAAAGCAAGGGGCCTTCCTTATTACATTAGAATAACGCCAGTGTCATTTCCCGAGGCATCACATTCCACAATAAAGGTTTTTGTGAAGTCTGGTGTGGTCAAGACATGAGATTTCAACATTGCCCCTTTAATCTTTTCAAAATCTTGAGTTTCCTCTAAAGTCCATGAAAATGCATCCTTATTAGTTAATGTAGTTAAAGGTGTTGTTATTCTTCCATAGTTTCGAATAAACTTTTATTCCCTAAATAGTGGCACATTACCCCTAAGTAGGGGCATATCACATTAGTAATGTTATTTTATTTATGTCGGCTTGGGTCCATTAGTTGTAATTTTACCTCCTATTCTCATAATATACCATGGAGACCTTTTCATTTGGAATCATCTTGTAATTGGACATTTATGTGGTGTATAAGGAGGTTTCCGCCTTGAAGAGGCTTATTATATGAAATTATCTCTTTTTCAAGGCGTTGAGTACTTATTCTGAGGTTTTTATATGCTATCTTGATATTTGGTTCTTAACATTTGGTATCAGAACTCAAGGTCTTGGGGTTTCGCTACTACATTTGAGACACCTTGGAATTTTTTCTATAATTTTTTTTTCTGAAAAGTTTCAGAAGGAACCCCTTGGAGGATATTTAGTATACATATCAAGGTGTGTTGGGTTTAAATTTTATCTCTTGAAGCCTTATACTTTCTGAGATATAGCTTGTGTAAGATAGGGTTTTGGAATCATCCTGAATTGAGTCATTGCAAAATTTGTGCTATTGTTTTTTTTTGTAACGTTTCAAACCCTAAAATATGGAGGATATTCTTATAAATTATCAAGGTAGTTGTGATAAAAATTTCATCTTCTAGGTCATCCTACTTTTGTAGATACACCCTGTGAAAGATAGGGTATCTGAGTAGTCATATTAACTACTCTCAAATAGGTCTTTCGGGTAAAATATTGATATCTTCTTCAGTGAGCATCCAAATTAAGTGATACTAGTTACATTGGACAGTGGAAAATCAGTAGTATTTCTGGTACAAGTTTCAGAATCAAATATTAGTTATTGTGATCTTGGCATGCTTTACAAGTACGCTCTCCTCAAAGGGAAAAAAATAAACAAGTTGTGTGGAAGTTACCATAACTTCCACTTGTTACATCCAATTTTGATCAGTCCTATGGAATTTCAAAGAAAAAATATCAGAGAACTAAAAAAAAAAATCATACCTAGAAGGGTTGAAATTTTGGAGATACAATAGAAGAAAGATTGTCTAGAAGAACCAGCTCGAAATCAAGGTTTAAAAGTGATACTTGGCCAAAATGCCACCAAAAAAGGGAACTACTACACCAAATAAGCCTCCAGATAGTCCTACTTGGACTCTTGATGAAGGTGAATAAATGTGTACGGACATAAATTATTTACAAAAGAACACAGTAATAAAATATGAACTATAAGGGATGATGGATGGTTTAAAAAAGGATATCATGGAAGGATTGAAAAAATTCCTAATAGAAGACTCCATCACATAGTTAAGGAAAATCAATGCAAGGTTTCCTGAGGACATGCAACATCTTCATTTAGGGGGAGTGTTGGGTCACCAAAATACCACCTTTTCACCAACCTTTTACTTCACTTTTAACCATATTCCTCTTTCTCGTAACCTTACATTCATACCATTTTCATGATTACATATGGATTTAGACTTATTATTTTCCAAAGAATTTATTTTAGTAATTTGAGTGAATTTATGATTAAATACTAGAAAAATAGCATGGTTTCACTTATATATCAAAGTTGGATGAATTCTATGATGTTTATTGGTATATTTGAAGACCCCAACAAAGTCATATTTGACCACCAAGCCTCAAATTCGATTTTCCTCTTCCAACTCTTGAGAATTTGATGAATATTTGGGGGAATTAATCAAGTATCTTGGATGGAGAAGAATCATGGAATATTGATTAGAAATATTTGTGTAGAGATATTACTTTCTAGGTGTTAGCACATGGTTGTAACCACATGAGACATTTGTGGATCTAGGAGAGATTTGTGGATCTAAATTCATTATTCGTTATCTTAGTTTTTGTAAAAATAGAAGTTCCTCCTCCATTCCAAGGGGAGGACTCTTGGAGAAAACATCCATATTATGATGGAATAGAACACATTTCATAATTTCTTGTGTTATTTTGTTTCTAGTTTTATATTCTTGTTTTAGGATGTAGTTTTATAATTCATGTAGTTTGCAACTATGTTGGAGATTAGTTTCAGTTCTTTATTCTATAGAGTATGTCTTCTCTAAAAGGATGGAGAGTTGGTTGATGCTTATTGTCTTTTATTTATTTATTTTTTTCCTTTTCACAATGATTACTTTCCTTTATGCAAGTGTGGTTTTAGTGATTGTTTAATTTTCACAAGTGTGTCAACATCCGAGTGTGGTGTGCATTAGAGATCTGATTGTTGAACTTGAGAATTCTGCAAAATCTCAAAATACATGGACCTCTAACTCACAACATGAGACTCTTTGATTTCAATTCTTGTTTTTTCCTTTTAGTTTGATTAAGCTAGAAGAAATGGAAAAGTCATGAAGTTAACTATTAGTGCAACTAGTTATAGGAATTGAAAACTTAATTCTAATTCTTGGAAGTGTCTTATAAAACAAAGTACTTTTGAATTTAGTGGGTTTAGTTTAGAGTTAGTTTCATACTCCTGCACATATGTTTTTGGCATCATCACAAGCTTACAAGCATCCATATTGATAAATTTAATGTCTGATTTATGGATATAAATATGACCGACACTTCTCTAGGGAGGGTCAACTCTTGAATGTTATCGATTAATGCTAAAATTTGGCCTTGAAGCTACACAATAAGAGTGTCTTAATATGGTCTCATAACCCTCGAGCTTCCTAGGTATCCATCCATTGCTTTTATTTTCATCACATGTTCTAAGGATTCCCCTAATGTAGTTATCTATTGTTGGGTTAATGGTATCTAGGTCAATGATAACAGTATGTATATAAACAATTCTCATTGGTGGTCTTCATGGATAGGGTTTTCCAATTTCCCTGTTGCATCATTAAATATTTGGTTATACTCTTAAGAAGACTCACCATCTCTTTGTTTGATCTCCTGCAGCTCAAAGAGAGAATGTTGTTCTGACTGGGGTAAGAAGAATTATAATATGAACCTAAATCCCTTTAACTCAACAATGGGAACCAAAGCCACCACCAAGGCCCAATTAGACTCTACAGTGTTTAATGGTGGAATGGTTCTCCAGATCTTGTGATCCGGCCAATTAATCGATGGGCTTTGTGTTTTCTTGTGAAGGCTTCTCCTTCAGTTCAGACGTTCTCTTTTTGTATTTTCTCCTATAGGTGGGATCGATACAATATAAAATCCAATATAAACCAACTAGGTAATCAAAGTGGGGAAACTTAACTATTGGAGAAGGTTGAGCTTGGGATAACCCTTTTAATCTAGAATGTAGACAATGATTCTCTACCCCAAGCCTAGTACTAATAAATTGACCTGTTGGTATTCCAATTTGACTGAGATACAATTTATTAGAAAGAAAACATGCATGTGATAAACGATGGAAAGAAAAATAATTATCTTAACTCTAATCATCCATCACATAATAACACAACGAATTAATTTTCATCATTGAAGATAAGAAATATAAATCATTGCATCAGATAACTTATCAACAGTTTTAGAATCTCTTACCCGTTACAACATCCATTCATTAGATGAAATAAAAAACAATTCTTCTCCACATCCAATCATACACACTTCTGATGAAAAACACAAACTTGTCTCTGGTCCTAAACATGACTTCTCAATTAAGGTAGCTCTGAAATAGTTTTTTACAAAATCCAAAATGAGGGTCTTTGCAACAACCATCGACCCTTTGCTAACAGGTCGAATCTCCTATTTATAGCATACTATTAACTAAAATAACTATTAAAGTGCAGCTAAGTAAAACAAAATTCTCCACATGGCACTTTCTTCTATCAGTCTTCAAAGAGTCATCAAATGATCTCACTTTAGTGGATGCCTCTTCTCATACTCTGACCACTTGATGAAGAGAGCCTCACATGTGTTAGCATACAGGAATCTATGTTGTTCCATTAGGGCTGAAAGGATATCTCATATCTCTACTGCATGTGCCTGATACTTGACTTTTCTGGCACTTAACTATTGCAACATGGCTCGAGATTTGATCGGGTGCTCCATGAAATATTGCACCTGCCTTGGCGCCATGTCGACTACCTTCTCTATTTCCTCAACCCATGATGAGTCTTGTTCGACATGTGATTTGACTATGTCGTGCAAGTCGAAAAATTCATCGGGTGTGTCAAATTCGGGGAGGTTGATATCTCTCATTGCCCAATTGATCTTGGTCCATCGTTTCTCACACTCAACCCATTTCTCTTGGATTTCCTGATGCAGTCGATGTTTCTTTTGTTTAGTACCTGGATGTTGTGCTCTTCGGCGTCTCAACCTTATTTCACCGCATTGATATAGTCGATCCTTTCCACGGCTTGGTGTGCTTTTTCGTACCACCTGATGCAGGAGCATATCTCCACGTCAGCCAGCCAGCCACGCTAGCGAATTCAAATCGCACGCTAAAAGAGAGGCGCAGCCTCATTCAAATTTGAAATTCAATGTAATTAAATGTCTAGGATGGTGAGCCATAGAAGACGTGCTTTTATGCAGGCGTTAGGTAGATCGGCCTTTATTGTAGATCGGCTAAGATCTAGTTCTAGGCGTTGGACTAGACAGCCATTGAATGTAATTTATTAGAGTAGGTGAACCTGGAGGGAAGCGCTCGATGAGCCCCTCAGGTAAAAGAGATTTTGAGATCTCATTTTGAGTTAGTCAAGTTGTAGATGAGCAGAGTTGAGGAGAGCTAGAGAGGGCTCAGGAACACCATTGTAAATTCAGGAATTTGCCATTGTTAATATAACAGAGCAGTTTTTCCTGCATTTCTGTATGTTAAGTGAATGTCTTTGAGTGTTCTTTCGTATGTTGTGAATGTGTGTGTGTTAGATAAGCATTTGCAGGGAGTTTGTGTGATTTCAGGTGAAGGTCTTTGAGGTTTCATGCCAGGAAGGCGTGACAGAGTACTGCAGTCTCTGAATACCAGTGCACTGAGGATGCACTTCTAAACACTGCGGGTTCAGACAAAGGCGTGCTAAGGCACAAGGACTGAAGTCAACAACTTAGGAGGAATACCTTTGAGGTTGTTGAACACCTCAGGAGGCAAGGTTGTGTGGGAGAAGACACAGTTGCAGACAGAACCTCTTAGGAGTTTTGTAAGGCTCTGCAAGTGGACATTGAGCACAGGCACAAGGTATAGTTGGAAGAAGTCTACTAAGAGTTAGAAGAAGGAAACATAATCATTGAGGATTCTGAGAGCTCTTCCAAGTGGGCATTGAGCGGGTGCATAGGTGCACAGGAGGACAGAACTGCTGAACGTTCTGTGTAAAAGATACTATGCCAAGAGGGAATAGAGACAGTGTGCAGACAGACACAAAGAGAAGAGAACTCTCTTGAGTTCTTCCATTTGAAGGAAGAGTCCACTGAAGGATCTTTACTTGGTTGTTGAACACCCTGGAAGGCTCAGTAAGAGATTTCGTGAGAAGAAGACAACCAAGAGGGAATTACATTCTCCATCTGAGGGAAAATAAGGACAAAATTCCCCAAGGGGTCTGAGTGTTTGCAGAAGCTCAGAAGAGATAGCACTAGTGCGTGCATAAGGAGACTCTGCAAGGAGCACAGAAGTCAAGGAATCCTTTGAGGATTTGAGAGTGAAAGCTCAGGAGGAATAGCGTTTTTACATATGTAGTCGAGGAGCTCAGATTCAAAGAGCCCACAGAGAAGGAAGCGAAGCTCAAGGTGAAGGAGTTCGCAGAGAGAGAGAGAGAGAGAGAGAAGAGAACAAAGGTTGGAGGCCTTTGAGAACTTGGAATTTGTCCAAGTGCAGGAAGAAAGCGTGCAGAAGCTCAGAAGGAGCGACGACAGCCATCAGATTGGCCTAAAGAGAAGATCTGGACCGTTGATTTTCACGTCCAGGAAGGGCACGTCGGGATTCGAAGGATCTCGAGTCCTGTGGACAGGTGCATCATGGTATTGAAAACCCCAAAGTCTCGATAAGGGATAATACTGTGGTCACGAGGAGGGGTCGTTTGGACCACAAGCTTATCCTGGAGGGATAATGTGCTAGGAGCATATCGGGGATCGAAAGATCAGGAATCCTAAGGACGTGTGCATTTTGACATTTCAAATGTTGAAACCCCGATAGGAGTAGCCGCAAAAGGAGGTAAGGCCACGGTCGCGGAGTCAGTGTTCATATGGTGGGAGTTGAGCCAGGAGGGCTAGCGTGTGGAGAATCAGCGCATCGGGGATCGACGCATTGCGAGTCCCGTGGACATACGCATTTCTGCATCGATAGGACCGAAACCCCGATGGGAAGTTTGACTGCGTTCATACGGAGGGTGGTCATATGGTGAGAGTATAGCTCGGAGGGGCTAGCACAAAAGGAGTTCATCGGTGATCGAATATTCAAGAGGACAGTGACTCTCGACATCCAGAAGCACGAAACCCTGAACCCCGAAACTGAGTAGGGATAACCACAGTTAGGTGAAGAAGACCGTGTGGGTGAATGAGAAGGACCGATGGGTCATATTTTCACAGTGATTCCCGAGGGAATCCAAAGATCTGCTTCGGCCTGTATGAGAATTTGAACGATCCTAAGAGCGGGAGAGCCCGACGGGGGTGCGGTCAGGTCACCTACTCCATCACCACCTCTCCATATCCTTTCACATCGTCACTGCCATGAGGGTGTCTTCTTGAAGCTCATCTATCCTTGCAGTGAATAGGTTTCATTCATTTGTAAATTTGTTGTAGGCCTCCTTGAATTTTCTCCTTAGGAGAAACATGGCCTACATGTTGTCCTAGTAATACTTTTCCAAGTGGCGCAAATGTTCCAATTCTTTCAGAGAAGCAGAGAGCTCCTCTTCATCCCTATTTTCTCTATTTATGGTGGCATCTGTGATTTCCATCCCTGCGTCAATAAGTTCAGATGTTTAGGCATGCTCTGTATTTATCATATTTTCCTCCATGGTGATGAGGAAGGAGCGATCTAGAGTGATCCTCCTCTTCATGGTGGTTCTCTGTATGATAGCTTTACTTTTTCGGTCGTAAGCGATGGAATGTATTTCATCAAATTCATCCATAGGTTCGGGGATTTGTTGATCTCCCCAGGTGATCATATTTCCCAGGCTCCCGATGGTATATTTATTTAAGACTTGGTTCTTGAACTTCCTCCCTATGTTCTAAAATTCTGGCTTATGTTCGTTTCTCATCGGGAAGTGGAGCACCAATTGAAATTGAGGAATCGAGGGTAGGCTCGGTACTTACTTGATTATCAGTTGTTGAGACGTCGATTTCCTGTTGTGGATCTTCTTCCTCTTGTTCACCTGGCTCTAGCTCATCCTTCAGACTATCCGCTTGGGTCTTCGATGCATCAGGTAGCTTAGTGTCTAAGACACTATCGACTTCATGTTCATTCTTTGGAAGACTAATTTGAGCATCGGGAGCTGGGGAAGATGCCTTCTCTAGCTCTTTTTCCTCTATGATTTGTACAGGGGTCACTAGGGATACCTCCAGGATCTCTTCATCATCATAGATGTTTATCAATTCATTGAGGGGGTTTGGTGCACTTGATCTCCATGATGTTCTAACT
This sequence comes from Picea engelmannii, assembly GCA_009831015.1. Classification (NCBI taxonomy): domain Eukaryota; kingdom Viridiplantae; phylum Streptophyta; class Pinopsida; order Pinales; family Pinaceae; genus Picea; species Picea engelmannii. The sequence continues at coordinate 134,880 of ML779476.1, read as the reverse complement.
ATCTTCGACTGATTTGAATCACCCCCCAATGATATGGCATGTGGCATTGTAGTATCAAGGTTTTCTAACCCAGGTATTTCATCAATGTCTATCAATTCATGGCCGCTTGGGCCTGTCTGGATTTCATCTAGGTTTTCGGCAGGGGACCTCGTCATTCCTGTGAGGTTCGGGTCATCTTTGATCCGGATTTATGTAGGAACATAATGAAATACAGAAATACACATAAATGCAGAGATGCAGCGAAAATAAGACTTCATTTCATTAATAACAAATGACTGAAATATGCTTACAGACAGAATGTAAATAAACTAGCTAAGGCGCTGGTATCTTATCTCTGAGAAGAGATGTGGCTGCTACTCGCATCCGTGAGAAGATGATTACAATGAGGCTCTAGAGGCATTTTTACAATAGACGAGAATTCCAAAATTCATATACATCCAAAAACCTAACCCTAGGAGATGAAGTGCCAAAAGTCATGTGGGCCCCGTTTGGGTAAGTTAGTACATCAACTTCTCGGGGTCGTAACTTTTGCATACGATCTCCGTTTTAGGCCTGTGATAGCTCGTTGGAAAGGTATCGTTGAGGAGATTCATTTTGGGGGCTCAATATGCCTTCAGATATCATTGAGAACCTAGATCTCAAAAAACCTTCATTTAGGCCCTCAAAATGGCCCCCGAAGTTAAAACCTTCTAAAAATAGTAAATTGCCAAAATTGCCAGAAAACTGTTTTGAGCCAGTTGGAAAAGGTGGGTGGCCACCGATATCCACCTGGATCAATCCTCCCTCCTTAGGAAGCAATGGTCCCCATTGCATTGAGTTCCTCCATGAGATG
>ML779476.1:115114-130487 GCA_009831015.1 Picea engelmannii | reverse complement strand
TGGCTCCCACTATCGACAATGAACTGCAACGGGGAACCCTTTACCCACATCTTGGAATGGAAGAGACGCTCTGCCTCCTCTGGATCTTATGGTTCCTCCTTCTGGATCTTCGTGGTGGCAACAATGGCGTTGGGCTCCGCATCAATAATCTGCTTCCCCTTGTCCTTCCCCTTGTCAGGTTCTGATTTAGAGTCAGAGCATGCATCCGATTCAGAAGCCTTCAACTCAGCTACCAGTGACTGCTTGGCCTGACACTCACTTGTGTTGTGGGTGGAGCTCTTATGGAACTCACACCACTTCCCTGTGTCTTTTTTTGGCTTCGTGGTGTTGTTCTTTGCTTGTGGCTTTGGCAGGTTGTCCTGGGCTACTCCGCCTTGGCTTGGTCCTTTGTTTTGAAGTTTGGGAGTACCTTTCCTGTGCTTCTGATTTGCAGACCCAAAGTCTCGCTTCTTCTGTTTGAACTTCTGCTCAATCTTGGAAGCATATCGGTATGCCACACCAAGTGAGGAAATGTCAAGGAACTCCATTTCCTCCTGAATGTATCTGTGCAGACAACTGCGGTACTTTAACACCAAATGTTTCTCTGAATCTTTGATACCCAACTTTGTGTGTAGGGTATGAAACAGATTCGTAATCTCATGCACATCTTGGTCCCTTTGCTTCCGCAAAGTAGTCCATTGTATGTATTTGTCCTCATGGCTCCCCACGGGATAATATTGTTCCTTGATGGGATCTCGGAAAGAATTCCAAGTGGGTGTGGCTGAGAACAAAGAGGGTTCTCCCTCGCCCTCCTGCTCCGAGTAGGTTTCCCACCAGTCCTTGACATGGGGGCGGCTTTAAGGAGTGCGAAAATAATCTTTTCTCGATCGGAAAACTCATGAACCGAGAAATATCCTTCTAACAGATTCAACCATCTATCTACAGCATCTACATATATTTGGCCATCAAATATGGGAATGTCGAAGTTTACTTGTACCTTAAAAGGAGTGGCACCTCCAGAGTGGCTTTTGGATGTCGATGCACCGCCAGTCGGAATTCGTTGAAGAATCTGGGCAAAGTTGTCCATCATCACGTTCCTTTGTTTCTCGAGGGCCTCCTCGAGCAACATTTTGATAGGATCTCCTGCTCCCTCATATTTCTTTTCTTCCCCCATGGGTGGTCGTCGGGGTTTGTGAGGCTGATCTCGCAAAGGTTCAACCAGATCGAGTCCCAACTCCTTATACCCTGATCTCGTTGGGGACATGCAAAGAAGGATCGAGAATGAGCAGACCGCTCTGATACCACTGAGCTGGATTTATGTAGGAACACAATGAAATACAAAAATACACATAAATGCAGAGATGCAGTGGAAATAAGACTTCATTTCATTAATAACAAATGACTGAAATATGCTTACAGATAGAATGTAAATAAACTAGCTAAGGCGCTAGTAGCTTATCTCTGAGAAGAGATGTGGTTGCTACTCGCATCCGTGAGAAGATGATTACAATGAGGCTCTAGAGGCCTTTTTACAATAGAAAAGAATGCCAAAATTCATATACATCCAAAAACCTAACCCTAGGAGATGAAGCGCCAAAAGTCATGTGGGCCCCGTTTGGGTAAGTTAGTACATCAACTTCCCGGGGTCGTAACTTTTGCATACGATATCTGTTTTAGGCGTGTGATAGCTCGTTGGAAAGGTATCATCGAGGATATTCATTTTGGGGTCTCAATTATGCCTTCAACTATCATTGAGAACCTTGATCTCAAAAAACCTTCATTTAGGCCCTCAAAATGGCCCCGGAAGTTAAAACCTGCTAAAAATAGTAAATTGCCTTAAATTGCCAGAAAACTGTTTTGAGCCAATTGGAAAAGGTGGGTGGCCACCGATATCCACCTAGATCAATCTTGCAGCTGATCAATTTTTTGTTGCGCCTATTCAATCATGAGAAACCCCCTTTCCTGTGTGTCCTGCATCATAGGTAAACTTCTATCTTGCACCGAAGCTACCACGGGAACCTCTACTTCTTTTGTCACTATCATTTCATCCTTGGCTCTGAGGGATATTGAGACGATTGATTTATGGTTGTCTTATGTTCATCAAGGTTCATGGATTTGAACCTGGTCATTTTTGGGTCGACCATCCTTGCCACCCCCTCATCCCAGTCTTGGGAATTTTCTGTGAAGATTTCATCTTTAAATTTGTCATAGGTGTATGGCCAACAAGACAACACTTCCAAAGCATGTTTCAAGACCGGACCCTTTGGATCATGCTTGTGGAATTGGCATGTCTGGAATCTAAACTCTATTTAGCTTATCCCTTCTTGTGTGGCTTGAGTCGTGCCCTTCACCATGTAGAAACCTACATGGAAACCATAAGGTATGAATGTTCGTTTCTTGTCCTTGACCAAGGTTGTGTTGTAACCTTGCAGGATGGTATGTTATCATATCTCTCCCACTACGAGCCGGTCAGGGACATTCCCTGGTAGGATATGTGGTGCTATGATGGCCCCAAACACCCTGATGTATGTGTCGCACTCATCCAAGTACCAGTGGCATACCTTAGATATCATCATTTTGGCCACATTCGATAGTCTAGTTCATTCTTTATTAAAAATAATGAAATAAATACATGCAATGAATTCATCCCATATGAGGGAGTAAGATTTCTTGTACCTGTTCTCCCATAGGATGTTGAAATATACGTGGATCGGGAGCTCTATATGTGCCATCTCAGGTTCATGCCGACAAAAATGTTTTTAGCGCACATGACATCAAGTAAATATGAATCCATGTAGAAGTTTGGTGTCTCTCCTTCCTTCAGCGTCTGAGCCTGTTGTATGCAGATGCTTAGTTTCTTAGAAATTATGGCTCCCCAGTTGAATCTACTACCCAAAATTTCCACTATGTAAGCTAAGAGCATCCATGCCTCTAAAAATATGGAGCAGTCCTTCTCTCCATATAATTGGTAGATGAGAGCCATAAAGTAGGTGTATGGCTCCCTTAAGTTGGTCGTCTGGTACCAACTAGTGCTCTGGTTGGAGTATTTCTTGTCTTCCCTCCACCATGAAGCCATCACCCAACTGGTGTCATGTTGATCATAGATTTTTATGACAAAATATGTGTTCAGTCACTCCTCAGGGTCTTTAATCTTGTAATACTTCTCGACTTCGACTGGTAAGAAAATTAAGACACAACCACCATTGTCATCATTGATCAAACACTTTTGTGTGTTTGTGTGGTCGATGAGCCACTTCATAATTTATATACAGGGAAAGACGGGGGTTATTCTTGCTACCATGTGTAGGTATGACCATCAGATATTCAGAAACACCTCGTCGTCAAGCGCCTTCACATATGGGTCATTGTGTGGGATATATTCTACGTATTCTTCCCGGCTGATATTTTTAAAGAGCTCTCCCCAATGTGGGAGTGTCGGCTTGGACCCATTAATTTCCTTTGTATCTGATCCAGGTGGATATCGATGGCCACCCACATTTTTCAACTGGCTCAAAAAAGTTTTCTGGCAATTTTGGCAATTTACTATTTTTAGTAGTTTTAACTTTTGGGGCCATTTTGAGGGCCTAAATGAAGGTTTTTCAATATAGAGATTCTAAATGATATCTTAATGCATGATTTATCCCTCAAAATGAATCTCCTTTATGATACCTTTCCAACGGGCTATCATACACCTAAAACGGAGATCGTATGCAAAAGTTACGACCCCGAGAAGTTGATGTACTAACTTACCCAGACAGGGCCCACATGACTTTTGGTGCTTCATCTCCTAGGGTTAGGTTTTTGGATGTCTATGGTTTTTTTCATTCTTGATTATTGTAAAAAGGCATTCATAGCCTCATTGTAAGGATCTTCTTGCAAATGAGAGCAACTGTCACATCTCTTCTCAGAGATAAGACGCCACCATTCTAGCAAGCTTGTTTCTGCTACATTTTACAGTTTTAGCTTATTTCCTTATTAAATAGAAAAATATTTTTATTATATCTCTGTTATTTTGTATTAAGCACCTGTTAATAATCTGTAGTCATTTCATTCTTCTCATAAAATTCGGATTATTATCTCCAAAGTTCGAGGGCTGAGTAAAAATCTTTTTTGGTGTTGTTTTGATGACAGGTTCAGGTCTTGGAGTGTATTCTAATTACTTTGCGACCCCTGGAGAGGAGACTTCACCCAAATTTCGTTCTTTCAGCTTTGGTGCCCTCAGAGATCAGCTAGTGGTTGGTTTTCTTGGAAGCATTGTTCCTGTAATCAAACCAAACCTTCAGAGACTGTGTAAAAAAAAAAATGGATAAAAATATATGAAGTGTAAACATGTAAAATCCATAGACTTGGGTACGTACATGTAAATATTGTTAAACCTGGTTATTTGATGTTCACGGGATCTTTGTAGCTTTATAATTACTCATCTCACTTCTCCATACTCTGAATTTCCTTGCATGCAGAATGATTCCGCTTACAACGGCTCAAGAGAATTTAAACCAGTGAAGAACTTATTGTGTCGCATCAGCCATTCAATTCGAGTGATGATTTCAATTTAAAAAAATATGTCGCCGAACCTCTATAACTTAATTTCATCGTGGGTTGACGACGAAGGTGCGGGGGTGATGCAGTCTATCGGATATTTTAAATGGGTGGTTTGATTTTCGCACGAGGTAGAAACTAATGTAGGATTTGGTATTAATTATCCCCTTAAATGCCCAAAATTTAATTGTATCTAACAATAAAAAAGCCCATCATGTCTCTTTTTCAGTGGGTGAATCGGGGGTCGAGGATGTGCTATGAACATTTTTGTCGATGTCCCTTGAAAAATCTATTATTTCGATCAATCTCATCATATAATGTCATCATGGAAAATCTGACGAGGAGGTGTGACTTGGACCTAGGGATCCAAGGATGTCGGGTGAAGCGTTTTGAATTTTGATTATTCGTTCAGGTGTTAAGGATTTTTTAAGTCATGGGGTTTCATAGGTTTAAAAAAGTCCTGAAAAGCTGTTGAGAGTCATGATAATAAGCAAAAGGAAAAACATTTTCACAAAAATGAAGTCGAATCAAATAGTGCAAAGATCAAGTGGTACCCAAAAAGTAAAAAAAATTGACATAGGCTTTTTAGGGTGTGTTGAGTGCTCAACGGAACCATTGTTTGACTTGAGCAAGAGTAAAAGCATGTCCTTGAGTATTTCCTAGTTCAATGGATTTCATATACCATTTTAAAGCATGACCTCTCAAGGTGGTATGAAACTCGACTATTTTGTTAGCATCCAGAGTTCCAAGAGACCTCTAGATGGCCTCACACATCAACCAATATTGTTCAACTTCCTCATCCCCTTTACCCCAAAAATTATGGGTATCAAGTGAGGGATCTTGCATGTTGAGTTACCATCGAAGTTGTTAAGCTCTAAATAGTGGCTAATTACCCCTTAATTGGGTCATATTACATTAGTAATGTTATTTTATTTATGTTATCTTTAGTTCATTAGTTGTAGTTATACCTCCTAGTCTCCTATATATACCAAGGAGACATTTTCATTTGGAATCATCTTGTATTTGAACACTTATGTGCGGGGAATGCTATACATGTGAGATCTCCTAGAAAGGAAACAAATCAGCAATTTGTGTGTAAGTTACCATAAATTCCACTTGGCACATCCAATTGTGATCAAACCTATGGCATTACAGAGAAGAAATATCAGAAACCTACAAAAAATAAAATTTCATACTCAGAAGGTCCGAAATTTTGGAGATACAATAAAAGGAAGATTGCCTAGCAGAACCACCTCAAAATCAAGGTTTAAAGTGATACTTGGCCAACAAGCCACCAAAAAAGGGAACTTCTACACCAAATAAGCCTCCAGACAATCCTACTTGGACTCTTGATGAAGGTGAAGAAATGTGTAGGGACATAAATGATTTACAAAATGAGATAGTAACAAAAGATGAACTATAAGAGATGGAAGCTATGTTGGAGGCAATAAATACTAAGATGGATGGTTTAAAAGGGTAGATCATGGAAGGATTGAAAAAATTCATAATAGAGAGGACACCTGAAAGTGAAAGTGTATCCCATGAAATTCATGATGAGGACACAAGGAAGGTGAATGAAGAATGGAGAAACTGCAACTTTGGGTTGAAGACCAACCATGTTCCTAAGATCGATATGAGGAAGTTTGATGGCAAGGGCCCTATCACATGGATACTTCAGATGGAGCAATTATTTGATCTACATAATGTGCCACATACACAAAAGGTACGAATTGCTTCTTTATATTTAGAACCCAAATAAATTTGTATGGTATCGATGGATTTGTTCTCACAAATCACTCATCACTTGGACAAATTTCATGGAAGAAATGATATCACACTATGAGGATACAAGGAGAAATACCTTCTTTAGACAATTGATAAATCTCAAGCAAAAGGGTTCAATTACAGAGCACATTGAGAAATTCCAAAGATTGAAAATAAAGGTAATAGATATTCCAAATGAGCGCTTCATTGATGTATCCATAGGAACTTTAAAGGATAACATTCAACATGAGGTTCTCCTTTGGGAACCCAAATCATTGGAGAATTCATTTAGGGTGGCAATAAATGTTGAAATTAAAAATATGGCTATGGCTACTAGAGGGACCAATCCTAACATCTATAGAGAGAATATTGCTCCTTCTTATAAAACACCTCAACCTACAAGGTTGACACATCAACAATTGGAGGAAAGAAAAGTAAAAGGTTTATTCTTTAATTGTCACAGCAAGTACAATAAGGGAAATAAGTGTGGTGAGAAGAAATTATTCTACATAGATTGTGAAGAGGAAGAAGAACAAGAACAAGAACAAGAACCATCTCAAGATGAAACGTAGAAGAAACTTCGTCTAAAGAGTTGACTCCCATGATATCATGTAATGCATTGGTTGGAATTAGCAATCCTCAAACCATCAAGATCGAAGGATATATCAAAAACAAAAAGGTAATAGTCCTAATTGATTCTGGCAGTACTCATAATTTCATTCACTATAAATTAGCCAAAGCTCTCAATTTCTTTGTATATCCAGCACTAGAGTTTCAAGTAATGATTATAGATGGAGGAACTATCAATTTCTCAAGAAAATTCAATAAGATCAATCTTACTATGGGGGAATATGTAATGAATAGTCCAATAATTGTTATACCCATGGGTGGTGCTAATGTTGTACTAGGAATCCAATGGTTACAATCATTAGGAACAGTGGATTTTAATTTTCAAGAACTTTTCATGAAATTTTCATTGGAAGGAAAATAAATTAGGTTAAGAGGTATCACAGGGAAACCTGGTAAGGTGATAAGCTCTAATGGCATGACAAAATTATTGAAAAAGCGGCATTAAGGTGTTATTGCACAACTATGCTCACTAGATGTTCAAACATCTAAGCCATCTATTCCTCTAGATCTCCAAGGAATCATTGATAAGCATTCCAAAGTATTTGAAGATATTCCCAAAGGTCTTCCACCCACTCAAAATAAGGATCATGATACTCACCTAATTCCTGGGAGTGTTCCTCCTAACATCAGGCCATATAGATACCCTTATGCCCAGAAGAGTTCAATTGAGCTCATGGTTGAAGAAATGTTAGAGGCTGGCATTATTAGACCTAGACAAAGTTCTTACTTTGCACCAATGGTAATGGTATTCAAGAAATATGGCTCATGGCATATGTGTCCAGATTATAGAGAGCTCAACAAGATCACTATTAAATATAAGTTTCCCATTCCTGTCATTGATGAATTGTTAGATGAACTACATGGAGCAATCTATTTCACAAAGTTGGATCTCCATTCAGGGTATCATCATATTAGAATGAAGGAAGAAGATATCCCAAAAACATCATTCCGAACTCATGAAGGACATTATCAATTTTTGGTCATGCCTTTTGGCCTTACAAATGCACCTTCCACATTCCAAGAGTTGATGAATTCCATTTTCAAGCCCTTCCTTCAAAAATTTGTGTTAGTATTTTTTGATGATATACTAATCTATAGCAAGTTTTGGGAGGATCATGTGTGACATGTTGAAAAGGTTCTACAACTACTAAAGGAGCAAAAAATATATGCCAAACCATCTAAATGTTTATTTGGAGTGAAGCAGGTAGAGTATTTGGGTCATATTGTATCTCATGAAGGTGTCAAGGTAGACCCTAATAAGATTAAGGCCATGATGGACTGGCCTATTCCCAAAACATTGAAGAATCTTAGAGGATTTTTGGGTTTGACAGGTTACTACCGCAAGTTTGTTCGGCACTATGGAAGAATAATAACATTTTTAATGGTAATAACTAAGAAGGATGAATTTTCATGGACTCTAGAGGCACCTAAAGCTTTTGAACAACTTAAAGAGGTGATGTGAAAAGCTCCTATCTTGACCACTCCAGACTTCACAAAAACCTTTATTGTGGAATGTGATGCCCTCGGAAATGGAATTGGTGTTGTCCTAATGCAAGAACGAAGGCCCCTAGATTTTGAAAGTCAACCACTCAAGGGAAAGGACTTACACAAACCCATTTATGATAAGGAAATTATAACAATACTACATGCATTGAATAAATGGTGTCCTTACCTAATAGGTAGGCACTTCAATGTCAAAAAAGATCATGATAGTCTTAAATACTTCTTGGAACAAAGACTATCTTCAAAAGAACAACAAAAATGGGTAACCAAGATATTGGGTTATGATTTTGAAATCTTCTATAAAAAAGGGAAGAAAATGTTTGTGGAAGATGCACTCTCAATGAAGGATGAATATGTTGAGGCCTTTCTCTATGTTGTATCGATCATCCAACCCGATTGGATAATAGAAGAAAGGGATGAATGGAAGAATGACGAAAAAGTGTGGACTCTCATTCAAAGGTTGCAGTAGGATTCTAGTGGATCAGATACATTTACATGTAAAAATGATTCACTATGGTACAAATATCACTTATATTTATGTAATAACTCCCAACTCAAACAAAAGGTACTATTGGAATTGCACACCTCTCCAATAGGAGGGCACTTAGGATTTTTAAAAACCTACCATAGGGTCAAGAAGGATTTTTTTTGGGATGGCCTTAAAACTGATGTTCAAAGGTTTGTGGCAGAATGTTTGGTTTTCCAACAAAATAAGGTGGAAACAATTAAGACCCATGGTCTTTTACAACCATTATCCATCCCAAGTCAGCGTTGGGAGGAGGTTTTCATGGATTTCATCACAGGGTTACCGAAGTCTGAACTCAAGAGTGTCATCATGGTGATTCTTGATAGACTGACCAAATACACACACTTTTTTGCACTCTCTCATCCCTTCAAAGCCAGTACGATTTCCACCACATTCATGGAGACAGTTCAAAAGCTACATGGCAGCCCAAATATTATTGTAAGTGATAGAGATGCCATATTCACTAGACATTTTTTGACAGAATTATTTTCTTGTTTGGGTACTCAATTGGCTCATAGCTCATCCTATCATCCTCAATCTAACGGACAAACCGAGACAGTGAACAAATGTCAGGAAGGATACCTTCGTTGCTTTGTCTTTGATAAACAAACACAATGATTCAAATGGTTACCCTTGTCAGAATGGTGGTATAACACTTCCTTTCATACTGCAACAAAAATGACACCATTTATGTCACTCTATGGATACCACCCTCCTTCCGTCACTTCTTCTCTAAAATAAAAATCTAAGGTTCAAGTAGTGGAATATCACATCGAGCATCAACAATGAGTTCTCTAAATATTAAAGGACATCCTGACCATGGCACATAATCGCATGAAACAACAAGCAAATCAACATCATAGTGAAAGAAGTTTTGAAGTAGGGGATTGGGTGTTTTTAAGACTAACACCATACAAACAAATATCCCTCAAGCAAGCCAAGAAGGATAATAATTTATCACCAAAGTAATATGGCCCTTATAAGGTGTTGCAAAAGAATGGTACTATGGCATACAAATTGGAGTTGCCTACATCTTCACGAGTACACCTAGTTTTCCATGTTTCATGCTTAAATAAGATTATAGGTGAAAATATCCCAGTTCAAACTATATTGCCAGAACTTGACGAGGAAGGAAAAATCATATTGGAGCCTGAAGCCATCACTAACACAAGAATTCACCAATTGAGGAATAGATCCATTTAATATTATCTCATTAAATGGAGGAAACTACCAGCTGAAGATTCCACTTGGGAAGATGAGTATTTTATACAGAATCATCCAGAGTTAATCAAGTGTTGTGGGAAACACTTTTCTCAAGGGGAGTGGCATGTTAAGCCCTTAATAGTGGCTCATTACCCCTTAATTGGGGCATATTACATTAGTAATGTTATTTTATTTATGTCGGCTTTCGTCCATTAGTTGTAATTATACCTCCTAGTCTCTTATATATACCAAGGAGACCTTTTCATTTGGAATCATATTGTATTTGAACATTTATGTGGGAATAAGGAGGTTTCCCACTCGAAGAGGATTATTGTATGATTTTCTCTCTTTTTCAAGGCATTGAGTACTTATTCTGAGGTTTTTCTATGCTATATTGATATTTGGTTCCTAAAAGAAGTGTTGATTTTTCATAAGCTAGGTTAAGCATGAATTTTATTCCATTTTATTGTTTTACTTAACCCTAAACAATAATGTTGTAGAAACCAAGATCACAAGAAGAAACACCATGCATAAGAACACAAGAAGTATCCTAGGAAAACTTTCTCAACAAGGGAAGAAAACCCATCCAAATCCTTTTTAGTATTCCTCAAGAGAAATACCTTCACCACCAATAAGACCTATCACACAAGAGGGTGCTCAAACCCTAGAATACTAGTTCCCAATAGAGGTGCACACTTTTCCCAAGAATGTTGCAGCAACCAAGATAACAAGAAGAAACACCATGCACAAGAACACAAGAAGTATCATGGGAAACCCTTCTCAACAAGGGAAGAAAACCCATCCAAATCCTTTTCTGTATTCTTCAAGAGAAATACCTTCACCACCAATAAGACCTAGCACACAAGAGGGTGCTCAAACCCTAGAAGACTAGTGCCCAAGAGGGGTGCGCACCTTTCCCAAGAATGTGTACTTGCTGAAATTTCCAAACACACATGAAAGATATGATTGCTCAATGAGGGATTTACCTTTACTTATACTAACCTGAACTTGTCAATAGAATTGTCTATTGGCACAACAGGGCCGACCTCACTATCTTATAATATAATTAATATTAACCATATTAATTATCTTTTACATTTATTACTAATCACATTAAGGTGGGGCCAACCTGTACCCTTTACATTACAAATAGAGTTATAGCCATGTCTCACTCTTGAACAATATAGAAAGGGATCTGATACACCCACTAGTGCTCATCAACTAGGCGCACATCCATAGGGATGTCCATATCTTCGGTTCACTTCATAACATAGAAGAACCAGTTCTTCACACATTCACCTATGCTCATCCACAAGCACGTCCAATCAATTAATTAATATAATTAATATTAACCATATTAATTATCTTTTACATTTATTACTAATCACATTAAGGTGGGGCCAACCTGTACCCTTTACATTACAAATAGAGTTATAGCCATGTCTCACTCTTGAACAATACAGAAAGGGATATGATACACCCACCAATGCTCATCAACTAGGCGCACATCCATAGGGATGCCCATATCTCCAGTTCACTTCATTACATAGAAGAACCAGTTCTTCACACGTTCACCTATGCTCATCCACAGGCACGTCCAATCAATTAATTAATTAATTAATATAATTAATATTAACCATATTGATTATCTTTTACATTTATTACTAATCACATTAAGGTGGGGCCGACCTGTACCCTTTACATTACAAATAGAGTTATATCCATGTCTCACTCTTGAACAATATAGAAAGGGATATGATACACCCACTAGTGCTCATCAACTAGGTGCACATCCATAGGGATGTCCATGTCTCTGGTTCACTTCATTACATAGAAGAACCAGTTCTTCACACGTTCACCTATGCTCATCCACAGGCACGTCCAATCAACAAATCTTCTTTCCCACTGCATCACAAAGGAGAGTCATCTTGATTTTCTCGTGAACTCTACTGCTCAAAGGAGGCTAATACATCATCTTCATTTATGTTATCATGACAATGCACCCAACACTTTGGGATTTCACACGTTCACCTTGTGCTCAGCCACAAGCATGTCCAACTCAGCAAATTGTCTTTCCCACGGGATAATCATCTGTAGTTCTTCTCAACTCTCTGAATGGAGGAGGTCATCTCTATTTTCCAAATATGTCTTAGATAGGAACCACGTACCCTTCTTAGGGGATTTCTCTCAGGTTTGTAAGTTGGAGAAATTCTCACATAGCTACAATGATCCAGATCTCACAAGTTTGTAAGCTGGAGAATGTCTCAAATAGTTGCAATCATCAACACTCCCTCTCAGCTAGGGAGGCATTCTTCATCATGCCAAGTCTCACACGGATGTACTTTGAATTTTTTCTTGGCTAGAGTCATAAATACTCCCTCTCAACTAGGAAGGCATTCTTCACCAAGTTGGTTTGGTGAATATGTCAGCAATCTGTTCATGTGTAGGAAGGTACTGCATGTGTACGATTTTCCTTTGCATCATATCTATGATATAAGGATATTTCATCTCACTGTGTTTTGATCCATCAAAAAACACTAGGTTCTCAAGGAGATTTACACATAACTCTTGTTTATCATCATAAGATCCATCTCATGGTCAAGTAAATCTATCAGAATCTTGTGAATCCACATTGCTTCACACACTCGGTGTTATATACTCTACTTATGTGGTACTCAAGGCCACAAAGTTTTGTTTCCTACTGCATCAAGAATCCATGGAAAAATTCATGGTATAACATCAACCAGATGTGCTCTTCTGGTCCATTGTACTTTCTTCTCAATCTGAATCAGCATATCCTGTAAAATCAAGTTCACACTAGAGGCATATCTCGGGCCATATCCAACTGTGCCTCGTATATATCTCAATACATGTTTTTTTCTTGTCTAGTGAGTCTGTATCAATTGACTCATGAAATAACTAAGCACATTCACTGTATGACATCAAACAAGTCTGGTGTTAACCAGATACATCAATGATCCAATCAGCTATGGATCAGTCTCGTATGAATAATCATCAATCTTCTTCTTTAAATCCATCACAGTGAATTTTTCATTCTATCATACTGAACCTCTTTAATATTTTCACTGTATATTTTCCTTGACTTAGAAAAATCTCATCGATCCTCTGTCATACTTCTTGTCCCAAGAAGTGGTGCATCATACTCATATTCTTCGTCTTGAATTCAAAACTCAAGGATTACTTGTATCCATCATCAAATATTTCTAAATAAGTCATCAAAACCTGGCTCTCGTCACCAACACTGTAATGATATAGGTTTGGATCAGCAACACTCTTTCTGAAATCCAAAATCATAAAGAATCTATCTATGTGATATAGTTTCCAACTCATGGATGGTAGTATAAATGGAAGTGTATAAGGTTTATTGGATCAAGTGTTTCATCATAGACAACTCCCTTTTTTTGTGAGAAACCTTTGGCTATAGATCTCATTTTGTATTTCTTGACACTTCCATCGGATGCATGCTTGATCTTATAGATCCACTTGGAAGTTACCACAGACTTCCCTTCTGGTCCTTGAATAATATATTATACATCATTATTTAAGATATATTGGTATTATTTTGTTATGGCATCTTTCCATGCATGTTCTCATGTTTCTTCTCTAAGACAATGAGGCTCAACATCAATGAAGTGGCTCATGACTAAAGGATATCTCAAAAATTTGTTTTTCTTTCTAGGGATGTGCCTTGAGAGGCTTGTATGTTTATCTACCTCTTACAAAGTGAGTCTAGGTAGGAATTTTATGCCCTACTACAATATCTCTTAACATATCAACTAGAGCAACTGGATCAACTAGAATAATGTTTGTCTCCCTCTAAAGTGTTGAAGGGGGAGAAGGCATTGTCTCACTCTCAATCTCCATCTAAGATTATCTGGATCTTTGAAAGGCTATCTCTTATTCAAGGACAACATATTTACTTGTCTCAATCTGTCTTTGACCAAGGATGTTGATCTGGAATGTATTTGAAGATTCATTGTATCCTTTCTTTCTAAAGGATCTAGCTTGGACTTCTGACGCAACTCCGCCCCTCACCGAGCAGGATGCTTCCACCAGGACCTTCTGGTTCTCACGGGCCCGAAGAGTCAACACTCTTCAACTCCATCGGGAGTCCACTACCCACAGTAGGCTCCTTCAGCTATCTTCCCCTTCGGAAATCGGGATATCGCGACTCGGGAGTTCGCGGTTCACGCGAACACAATTCACATACAAAACAAAACCCCGAACCCCGATGGTCAACGGGTCAACCTTCCGCTATCGGGATTTTCCCTATTGGGAAATCGGAGTATGCGATGTCATGAACCCTTGACACCACAAAGTCCCGAACCCCGAACTCTGATAGCACGTGTAGACTTGGACCTTCCACCTGCGAACTCCGGTGTATTTCCACCTGTCTCCCACTTTGTCTTGGGGACCCACCTTGCCACGTCCTCTTCGGGATTTCGCGGGTCGTGAATCCATGGTACAAGTTTCTTTTGGTGTCAAAAAACCTGAAATGCCGAACCCCGATATCCGAGATCTGATGCCACCTGTCCTCCCCTCGTTCGATCGAGATTTCGCAATTCGGGAGTTCGCGCCTCCTGATGCACAAGGTCACAGACCCTGCAAAACTCTGAATCCTGACTCCTCCAGATCTTCCGCCACGTGTCCTCCCTCCGATCAATGGCTCCGATCGATTCGGGAAATCTCCGGTCGCGATTTAAAAAGGGTTTGAACCCTTGCCTCCGGGAACGCCGAACGCCAAAACCCGATCCACAGGGATCCTGCGCCACGTGTCCCTTTTCCGATCAACGGCTCAGATTTGATTCGGTGAATCGCGACTCGGGATTTCACGAGGTGTGAAACTCTCATCCTATCAAACCCTGAATGCTGAAACCCCGAAGTCCAATGGACTTGGTTCTTCTCCACCTGTACTCACGGGTTAACTACCGCGTAACTCCTGCACGATCTGACGGTCCTCGGGATTTCGCGAAACTTTACGGGGATCACCAGTCCTCGATTCCCTTTCTCTGAGAGCTCCTTCTGCTCCTAAGGATGGAATCATTCCACATTCCACCTGAGTCTATTCCTCGGCGCTTATAAGGAATTATCCCTCCTGAGTTTTGTCTCTCTCTGACTCCTTCAGAGATTTCTCGAACGCGCTCCCTGCGTTCGGTCTTCAACCACTTCCAACAGTGAAGAAGTCTTCCGGGCCCTGTGCACTCACGC
>ML779476.1:101473-113386 GCA_009831015.1 Picea engelmannii | reverse complement strand
GTCTCCATTTTTTCAATGCCTGTATGACGGCATAGAACTCTTTGTCGTATGTGGAGTACTTCAATTTCGCATCATCCAGCTTCTCGTTGTAGTATGCCACAGGTCTGTCATCCTGACTCAAAACTCCTCCAACAGCATACCCGCTGGCGTCACACTTCACCTGGAAGGTTTTCTGGAAATCAGGCAGCACTAACACTGGCTGCTCAGTTATCTTTTGCTTCAACTGATTGAAGCTCCTTTCAGCCTCGGCTGTCCACTGAAAAATTTTATGCCACTTCCTGACTGTATCCATCATTGCAGCACTGATTCCACTAAAGTTCTGAATAAACTTCCTGTAGAAGCTTGCCAATCCATGAAAGCTCCGTACCTCAAAAATATTTCTCGGCGATGGCCACTTTCTAATTACATCTACCTTCTCAGGATCCATCTTCAACTCGTTCGCCGATATTACAAAACCCAGATATATGAGTTCTGTCTGCATAAATGAGCATTTTTTTAAATTGATTAACAGCTTCTCTTGCTGTAACCTTCTCATCACTATGGCCAAATGCCTCAAGTGTTCAGCTTTAGTCTTGCTGAAAATTAAAATATCATCCAGATATACCACCACAAATTTGCCAATGAATTCCTGTAGGACTTCATTCATCAGCCGCATAAACGTGCTTGGTGCGTTTGTCAACCCAAACGGCATGACCATCCATTCGTACAAACCCTCGTTTGTTTTGAATGTTGTCTTCCATTCATCTCCCTCTCTCATCCGGATCTGATGATATCCGCTCTTGAGATCAATTTTGGAGAAATACTTTGCCCCACTTAGGCAATCCATCAAGTCGTCCATCCTCGGCAGTGGAAACCTGTACCTGATGGTGATCTTATTAATCGCTCTGGAGTCTGTACACATCCTCCAACCTCCATCCTTCTTCGGACTCAGTACTGTCGGAACAGCACGCGGACTAAGACTCTCTCTCACTAGTCCTTTATCCTGCAGATCCTGTACCTGCCTTTTGACTTCCTCATTCTCTTGAGGCGTCAACCTGTACGTTGCCTTGTTTGGTAAACTTGCTCCGGGTATGAGGTCAATGTGGTGACTCACACCCCTCATTGGTGGCAACGAACGAGGTAGTTCGTCCACGATGATATCAGCGAACTCTCCGAGCAGTTCCTGAATATCGTCCGGCAAGTCATCCACTCTTGTGCTTGTCAGAACAATCCTCGGTTTCCTAACAACAAAGAATTGTGGATTCTCATCCTTCTCCAGCTCTGTGAGAAGCTCTTTCCCACTCATGAGAAGTATGGTACTTCTCACTTCTGGCTTCACTTCCTTATCCTTCCCTGGGAGTAATGTATGTGTTTTTCCATCCTTCTCCAAGGTGTATGTGTTCATTCTCCCATCATGAATGACATGTCTATCATACTTCCATGGTCTCCCCAATAAAACATGACAGACATCCATGGGAATGACATCACACAAGATTTCATCTCTATATTCACCCATTTTGAAATTTACCAGGCATTGTTTTGTAACACATACCTGATGTCCTTTCTGCAGCCACGTCACTTTGTATGGACTCGGGTGTTTGTTCGTTTTCAATTCCAACTTCTCCACCATCTCGGTTGAAACTAGATTATCTGTGCTCCCACTGTCCACTATAACCTTACATTTCCAGCCCTGAGTCTTGCAAGTCGTCCGGAACAGTCTGCATCTTTGCACTGTGTCCTCCCTCTCCTTCTCAGGTTTCAAGAGAACTTTGTGCACTATTAGTGACTTCCCACTTCCAGCGTCTTCATCTTCAACATCACGCCTCTGCCCCTCAGCAACATGAGCATTTCCTCTATCTATCTTTCTCTCTGGACAGTCCACGGCCTTATGTCCATCTTTACCACATGTAAAACACGTGATAACTCCTCCTCGGCCTCTTCCTCTACCTCGGGTACGAGGAAAAGTGTTAGCATCAGCGTAATCTCCTTGCTGACTTGTTTGTTGTCTCCTTGGCTCAAAATTTTGTTGCCTCTGTTGTGAGGTTCCACCTCTTTCAGCTTTTCCTTGAGGCTTTTTCCAATCCTCCTTGGACTTTTGCATTCTTTCTTGGGCAACTGCTTTGCCTTTAGGCTGGCTTCTACCTCGCCCTCGTTGTCCCTGCCTGTGGTTCAGCTTTTCTTCGGCTTTCAAAGCCATCTGGTATGCATCCTCAACTGTGCGGACAGTAACCATGCTCAACTCGTCCTGAATATCATACCTGAGACCATTCATATATCTCGCCACCTTTTCGTCATCACTCTCCCGATGACCAGCTCGAATGTTGAGCCTGTAGAACTCCTCGGTGTACTCCTTCACCGTCATCAACTTCTGCCTCAAATTCTGCATCCGCCTGAACAAAGTGATCTGGTAGTCCCTCGGAATAAACTTCGCCTTCATCTTGGCGATCATCCGATCCCAACTTTTTATCTTCTATTTTCCTTTGGAACGTCTGTCTGCCTGCAGCTCGTCCCACCATAAGGCTGCATGTCCTTTCAACTTCATGACGGCATGCCTTACTTTCTTATCCTCTTCGACGTATTCGTAGTCAAAGTAGGTGTCGAGTGCTCGGATCCAATCCAACAGCTCCTCTACATTTAGATTTCCCTCATAGACGGGAATATCCATCTTCGTCTTCGAGCTCATCCTCGAAATGTCTTTTATCAACCTTTCTGTCGAGGCATCTTCTGCGGTGACCTCTTCTTGGTCGTGTCCAGCTTCCTCTTCAACCTAGGATCGTTGAACTCTGTTGTATCAGCTCCACGCCTTTGGGTGGCCTCCATATCTTCGAGTCTCGCCCTGAGATCTCGTATTTGACGTTCCATATCTGGATTCCCTGCTGGATTTCCTGCTTGCCTACCCCTTCTGCGGGCATCCCTGTCTTCGCGATCAGGTGACTGCCTTTCTCTCCTGGGAAGCATTATATCTCTTCTATCTCTGCTTTGATACCACTCTGACGCAAGTCGTGTGTATCAGAGTACTCCTCTTCCTTTTGCCTGAAATACCCGACAAGTGCCAGGCTCTGATACCACTCTGACGCAACTCCGCTCCTCACCGAGCAGGCTGCTTCCACCAGGACCTTCTGGTTCTCACGGGCCCGAAGAGTCAACACTCTTCAACTCCATCGGGAGTCCACTACCCACAGTAGGCTCCTTCAGCTATCTTCCCCTTCGGAAATCGGGATATCGCGACTCGGATGTTCGCGGTTCACGCGAACACAATTCACATACAAAACAAAACCCCGAACCCCGATGGTCAACGGGTCAACCTTCCGCTATCGGGATTTTCCCTATCGGGAAATTAGAGTATGCGATTTCATGAACCCTTGACACCACAAAGTCCCGAACCCCGAACTCCGATAGCACGTGCAGACTTGGACCTTCCACCTGCGAACTCCGGTGTATTGCCACCTGTCTCCCACTTTGTCTTGGGGACCCACCTTGCCATGTCCTCTTCGGGATTTCGCGGGTCGCGAATCCGTGGTACAAGTTTCTTTTGGTGTCAAAAAACCTGAAATACCGAACCCCGATATCCGGGATCTGATGCCACCTTTCCTCCCCTCGTTCGATTGAGATTTCGCAATTCGGGAATTCGCGCCTCCTGATGCACAAGGTCACAGACCCTGCAAAACTCTGAATCCCGACTCCTCCAGATCTTCCGCCACGTGTCCTCCCTCCGATCAACGGCTCCGATCGATTCGGGAAATCACTGGTCACGATTTCAAAAGGGTTTGAACCCTTGCCTCCAGGAATGCCGAACGCCAAAACCCGATCCACAGGGATCCTGCGCCACGTGTCCCTTTTCCGATCAACGGCTCAGATTTGATTCGGTGAATCGCGACTCGGGATTTCACGAGGTGTGAAACTCTCGTCCTATCAAACCCCGAATGTCGAAACCCCAAAGTCCAATGGACTTGGTTCTTCTCCACCTGTACTCACAGGTTAACTCCCGCGTAACTCCTGCACGATCTGATGGTCCTCAGGATTTCGTGAAACTTTACGGGGATCACCAGCCGTCGATTCCCTTTCTCTGAGAGCTCCTTCTGCTCCTAAGGATGGAATCAGTCCACGTTCCACCTGAGTCTGTTCCTCGGCGCTTATAAGGAATTATCCCTCCTGAGTTTTGTCTCTCTCTGACTCCTTCAGAGATTTCTCGAACGCGCTCCCTGCGTTCGGTCTTCAACCACTTCCAACAGTGAAGAAGTCTTCCGGGCCCTGTGCACTCACGCTCACAACAGTCTCGACCTTTTCCTTATCAGACTTGCTACTGAGACTCCCATCCAACCTGCACTCACCTGCACGACTTGAATAATCCCAATTTACTCTGGGAAAACGAGAACAAAGGTTCAGCTACTTAGCCTCCTCGACGCACTCTATGCGGAGGAATTCAACTGCACTCTATGCAGGAATCTCCTGGCTCAAGTAGAGAAACAATTGAAACTCATTCTCTCAGGTTTCTAACCTAGTATGCAATCACATAAGCAGCATATAGGAGATAAGCATAAAAAGAAGCAAACATGCAAAGGCATAATATCAACAACACATAGAGCTCAAACACATCCATGGAATTGAATAAGAAGCTTTCCTATTAATTCAATGTCTGTACATGGAGTTTCTTCGCAAGCTCTCTGCTCTATTCTTCTTCCCTCTCTCCTGCTAATGCTGAATGAAAAAATGTTCCATTACAATGATACAAGGGAGGGTGTCTATACTCCGTTTTCCCTCTCTAAAGCTAAAACTGTCTAATCTTCTATCTACCAACATTAAAGATATTTAATGCCTCCTTATCTACATTAGATTTCAAATGCGCTCAGCTTTGAATGCCTTTAGTAAATGGCGGCGCAACAATACCAAGGTGAAGTTCAAAATCAAAAAAGGTTTGCTGGCTTGTCCAGCTGTACGTTCTGTTCCTCCTCGCGTTGGTTCATATGGTGAATTGCAGATGTTGCGGATGCTCCTGCATCAACTTCTTCTCTTTGGGTACATGAAAATACATTGGGCACCCAAATATCCTGAAGTGTTCAATCTCAGGCTTCACTCCAGTGAAGGCTTCTTCGAGGGTTATGTTTTTCAAAGTTTGGTGAAGATTCTTGTTATGAACATATATTGTTTCATGCATGTTTCTTCCCATAGAATCATATAAATATTATGATCATGTATTATTTCATTGGTTTCCCCAATGATGGTTCTATTCTTCCTCTTTCTCAAATAGTTTTGACTCCCTCTGAGTCAAGTGGCTTCCTCTAAAGCATAAACATCTTCCTTTGTTTGCTAACTTGTCTAGAACAAGAAAACAAGAGGAACCAAAACAAGAATATCTCCTAAAGGAGAATAATGAGTGCATCTCTAGAATTTAAAACGATTTAAGGATTGTTGTCACAGCTACAACACCTACTTGTAATGTAGCAAACTTTATAAATATAGGTTATAGGAATGAAAATTTCAACAATCAAACCTAGAGTCTTCACTTTGAGTGTGTTGTTCCTCTGAATGCACTAAGATTCCCCTGGATCCATGACTTCAGAAAAAATTTCCTTCATCCTGTAATTACCCTCATGACAATGATACAAATAATATATGTACAAGTGCATACCTAAGGGTGTTGATATGATTTCTCCAATGGCACATGGTTGATCTCTATCCTCTGAAATCTTCATGAAGGAGGTATGTCAAAGTGACACCTTTTTGTATCACCCACAATAAGTCTTCCTTTGAATTATTTATCTTTTAGGAACTTGAAGTTGCTTGATCCATCAAGCTTATCTTCCATCATAGTTTTGTTCATCATAATTTTATATTCTTTAACAACCCTTTGTCAACTAGGCTAGAAAACCTAACGACCAAGCTAGGCTAGAAATTTTAGTTTTTATTGGACTTATGACTGCCAACAATAATCCTTTGAAATATAGGAGAACAAGGGTGAGCTAAAGAGCTCCTTCAATGAGTTGTAGAAACCCTAATACTAAAATTTTTGTAGAAATCAGCGAAACCCTAGAAACCATAGGGCCAAAATTTCAAAATGCTCGGAATTTCTATCTGAAGCTTGCTAGAGGTACACTGAAGGATTTCGTACACTCCTATGCCATTTTTATCCCCAATGTCTAAGTACCAAGTGGTGAAAATCTCCATAAGAGAAAGTTGTATGGATTTTTTGGGAACCCTAGGAGGGTCATACGGTTTCTGCAAAAGAGAGAGAGGATGGTTTAAAGTTGTTTGTGCAATGGGTTCTTCAAGACCTATGCTTTGATACCATGTTGATTTTTCATAACCTAGGTTAAGCATGATTTTAATTCTATTTTAGCATTTTACTTAACCATCAACAATAATGTTGTAGCAACCAAGATCACAATAAGAAACACCATACACAAAAACATAAGAAGTATCCTGGGAAAACCTTCTCAACAAGGGAATAAAACCCAACAAAATCCTTTTATATATTATTCAAGAGAAATAACTTCACCACCAATAATACCTAGCACACAATAGGGTGCTCAAACCCTAGGAGACTAGTGCCCAAGAGGTGCACACTTTTCCCAAGAAGGTGTACTTGCTGAAATTTCCAAACACACATGAAATATATGATTCCTCAATGAGGAATTTACCTTTACTTATACTAACTTGAACCTGTCAACAAAAGTGTCTATTGGAACAACAGGTCCGACCTCACTATCTTATAATATAATTAATATGAACAAGATTAATTATCTTTTACATTTATTACTAATCACATTAAGGTGGGGTCGACCTGTACCATTTACATTACAATTAAAGTTACAGGAAGGTTTGACTCTTGAGCAATATAGCAAGGGATCTGATACACCCACTAGTATTCATCCACCAAGGAAAAATCTATAGGGATTTACATATATTTGGCTCACTACATTACACAAAAGAACCATTTCTTCACACATTCACATATGCTTGTCCACAGGCACGTCCACTCAACAAATATTCTTTCCCACTGCATCACACATGAGAGTCATTTGAAGTTTCTCATCAACTATGTTGCACATAGGAGGCTAATACATCATCTTCATTTCTTTTCTCATGAAGATTCACCCAACACTTTTGGATTTCACACATTCACCTTGTGCTCAACCATAGGCACGTCCAACTCAGCAGATCACCTTTCCCATAGGATAATCATCTGGAGTTATTCTCAACTCTCTAAATGGAGGAGTTCATCTCTACATTTCAGATCTGTCTCATATAGGAACCATGTACCCTTATTAGGGGATTTCTCTCAGGTTTGTAAGTTGTATAAAGTCTCACATAAATACAATGAACCACATCTCACGGGTTTGTAAGCTAGAGAATGTCTCACATAGCTGCAATCATCAACACGAAGAACTTGGGGATCCTATCAAATCAAATCATGAAGGTCCTAGTTTTTAAATAACTAAAGTACTTGTCAAACTACCATTACTACTACTGCTTGGACTTACCAAACTAGAAGGGTTAGGCACAACATAACTTAGAGAAAGATTAACTTGAGATATTACCAAATTTGCAGAAAACACTAGGGGAGTAAGAAACTTTGGGTTGGGTCCTTTACTAACAGAACATAGTTATTTAATCTGGGGGGTTGCGTGATCTTGTAATATTCCTTCTACTTTGTAGCGTAGTCCTGTAAATTTTGGCATTATAAGCTCTGATTAAATCTTGTAGATCCTTCTAAGGTATCGATTGAGCAACCTACTCTAGATGCAACACCTATTCTCCCTACTTCATATAGTTCCTCTAAGGTTCCCGCCTCTTTTCTTCTTCCTACAGAACCTTCAGTACTCTCACCAAATATTTCCTTCAACCATCGGTTGACCAACATTCCACGTCTCCGCAACTCTCAAAACCTTTCTAATTCCTTATGTCGACTACCATCACAGTCCATCTCCTTCCACGATGGGTAAAGTATATTCATAACCTTTCTCATATGATTCCTCCACCTCTTTTTGGTAGTCGCAACTCTCTTGACAGATCATTCATTTCTTATAGTTTTCCCTCGTTTCCCCCACATATCATAAAAATCCTTATTTATTAGTTCATGTCCCTTCCTCGAAACACCCCCCTAGGTGGAGGGGTTTATGCTTCCATAACCAATGGAACAGGTAACATCTCCTCTTCCGCAAGAAAATTTTTAATCCAAAGGCATATTTCCCGCAAGAAAAAATTATTAGTTCATGGCCCTTCCTTGAAACACCCCCCCTAGGTGGAGGGGTTTACACTTCCATATCCAATGGAATAGGTAACATCCCCTCTTCCGCAAGAAAAATTTTAATCCAAAGTGATATTTCCCACAACAGTATTCCTTGGGATCCTTTTTTGAATATGGCTTCTACTTTTGAAAAAGACTAGTGATTCTCAGTGGAAAATTCAATGATATATCCTTCCAAGGTGGTATATACCTAGAAATCCATAGCACTAGAAACTAGATGATATATTTGGTGAAGGGATGCTAAACACCCAGTATTCCAATCATAAGTTTTCTTGACTCGATCTTTGAATTCTTGTGATTCTTGTAACTAGCCGAGCCACTAAAATAACTCTTCTGATAATCAAATCCAGAAGATATTGTACTGGTCTCTTGTTGGTTCTGAGTAAAATACAACGCTCTTCACAACCATCACACTTTTGTGTCGTAGCTCAACTTCTTGTAGAATAAATTTGTCACACCTTCTTTCCCACCAATTCTCAATGCCAGACTTAAAGATATGATGTGACATCCTCTAAAACTCACTGGAAATATTTTTGTCCTAGCAACATAACCATTTGTTGGTGCACAATTGGATACTAGCGTTATCATAGATTACCAACAAAGACATTGTTGTGGTCTAGTATCCCTGGCATATTCAACCTTCTGCAAGGGAAGGAGGTCTCACCTGAAGCACAGCCGAGACTTGTGTGTGATAAATTGAGTCAACAAGGACACAACACTAGACCTAATGCAATACAAGATATATTCGTACTTGAATGAAAAAATATTATATCATTATAAGTCTAATCCTATATGTGCATTCGATAATCCATGTTGTGCAAAATAAAGATAAGTGTGTACATCACAAGATCTTGTAAACAATATCACAACTACCAATTACATAGAGTAGGAAAGATTCTGCATCACAGAGATCAAATATCCATACACATAATGAAAAATTTTGGTGCCCAAATAATTCATCATGTTATTATCATATAACAACCTACCATACATAGAGTATCTCTTCCACTTCATGATTTATACAACAGAATCAACAATCAGATAACCAGTATGAAATATTAGACTTTTGTGCAAGCACAGTAAATTCCCCATAGTTCACTACAATATCTTATCCCAGCACACTCAATGGCAGTAATGGAAATAGCCTGATGACAAAATAAGAATGACAAGGAATCTAGGAACAATAGTCTAAAATCTCTCAATAATAGCACAATAAATAAGAATTAACTCATCGACTTAACAACTAAGCAACCCATCCACTCGACAATTAGGAAACCCTTTCCCATTACACATACCCACATTTAAGGCTTTTCCTTAGGTACTTCTTGACTTCTTGAGTCTGCTATTATCTCTTTTTTATTCTGATTAATCTTTGCATGTGCTCGAGGCTTTTATATATTTCCACTTGTTGGTCCAGTTGGCGCATGAATTGTTTCTACTGTCAGCATGCTTGTATTTATATTTTTGTTGCTTCTATCTTTTTTTTTCCCTACTACGCTTTTCCTCAAAACAATGATACTTCCACAAAATTGAACATCCAACAAAACAAAGGGCCCAACAACATAGATGTGGGAAAATGAACCATGGAAGCACGGAGTGGAGAGCATCATTTGTTTTTCTTTCTCGAATACTTTCTAATTTGATTTTGTAGGCTCCCCATGTTTAAACAGAACAATTGTCTTCCAAGCACACCACAATAAGTTTTATTTACATTGATAATTGTCTTCCAATTACACAAATTTGTCTACCAATTACACAAGAAGACACAAGGTTTCTTTTCACGTACAATTATCTTATAGTTAAATATATTTTTTTTCTACAAATAGTTGAGGAGTGTGCATGGCACATACCCCTGCCCAGCAGGAATGTAAACATTCCTAGAACGTGTGTGCCCTAAAGTGCACACACATTCTAGGAACGTACATGGTCCTACTAGGTAGAGATGAGAACCAAGCACACTCAACCTCATTTATTTCTAGTCACAAGAGAATGTGTGTGCTTTTAATGCAATGGATATACAATTTATTGTATACTAAACAACTTTATGAATAAATATTTATAAGGTTTTAGGGACAACTAAGACCTAATGTCTTAAGATTGGAAGTGTTTTGAAGCATATAGCAATGGTTAGAGCATTGTGATGGAGGTGTAAGGGTTGTGGGGCCTTAAACAAGAGGTATATTCATAGTGCACATACTGCTCGGGTGTGGAGGAGGTTAAGGGTTGAGTATAGGTTATTCCTATGATTAGATGGAGATATGGGGGTCTAGGTCATGGTCTAGGTCAAGCTCTAGTTCATGGTCTAGGTCTAGGTCATGGTCTAGGTCTAGGTCATGTTCATGTTCATGGTCATAGTAGAGGTCTAGGTGATGGTATAGGTCTAGATTTAGTTCTCATTCATGGTCATCATGATGATCACCATATAGGTCTAGTTCATGGTATAGGTCATGGTCTATGTCATGGTCATCATACAGGTCTAGGTCATCGTCTAAGTCTTTTCATTCCTTTCCATGTCTATATATTGCTATGTCTAGGTCTAGGTCTAGGTCTTACTATGTCTAGGTCAAGGCCATTTCTTGTTTTGTGATGCACCAACCTTGCTATAGTGTGTGATAGTCTGAGAGAGAGAGAGGAAGACATAGAAGGGGAGTAGAGAGAGAGTTAATGAGAATGTGAGAGGTAAAGAGAGGAAGAAAGAGAGGTGGGTGGAGAGAGGGGAAGGCAAAGAGTGTGAGAGGGGGGGAGAGGAAGACAGAGAGATTGTATGAGAGTGAGCGAGATAGAAAATGGGGGTAGAGAGAGAGAGAGAGAGTGAGAGGAAGGGGGGGAGAGAGAGGGAATGGGGGTAGATAAAGGAAAATAGAGAAGGGGGGGAGGGAGAGGGATGGTGTATGTAGGAGAGAGAGAGAGAGAGGAGATATAGTGGGAATGAGGGGGAGGGGGAGTGTGTGAGAGTGTAATAGGGGGAGAGAGAAATACAAAGAGGGGGGATAGACGGGGATTATTTGAGAGTGTTAGAGGGAGGAAGAGGGGGTTAAAGAGAGAGAGTGAGAAGTAGGAGGGAGAGATAGGGAGGAGGGGGTAGTGAAGGAGTGTTTGAGAGTGAGAGGGAGGGAGAGGGAGACCAAGAGGAGGGGTAGAGAGAGAGAGAGAGAGGGAAGGGGGCTATCAAGGTAAAGAGATAGGGGGGAGAAGAGTGGGGAATAGAGAGGGAGGGGGATAAAAAGTGAGGGGGGGGGAGAGGGGTAGATATAGGATAGAGAGAGAGAGAGAGAATGGGAGTGATGGGGAGAGTGTGTGTGTGTGTGATAGTGTGATAGGGGGAGAGATGAAGAAAAAGAGAGTGTGTTATATTGAGGGAGAAGGAGACAAAAAGGGGGGGTAGAGAGAGAGTCAGAGGAAAGGGGGAGAGAGAAGGAAGGGGGGTAGATAGAGTAAAAGAGAGAAAGGGGGGGAGAGAGAAGGAGGGGGGGTATAGTGAGCAAGAGAGGTAGGGTTATATACAAGAGAGAGAGAGAGGGAGAGAGAGAGGTGGGAGAAATATGGTATATGTAGCAGAGAGAGATAGAGAGGAAGGGGGTAGAGAGAGCGTGTGTAAGAGTGTGAGAGGGGGAGAGAGAAAGACAGAGAGGAGGGGTAGAGAGGGGTTTTTTGAGAGTGTGAGAGGAAACAAGAGTGAAAAAAAG
>ML779476.1:70692-99747 GCA_009831015.1 Picea engelmannii | reverse complement strand
GGGTTGAGAGAGATAAAGAGAGAAGGTGGGGAGTGGAAAAGAGAGAGGTAGGGGGATACAATGAGCGAGAAATGGAGTGGGATAAAGAGTGAGGTGGAGAGAGGGGTACATGCAAGTGAGAGAGGGGGGGAGAGGGAGATAAGGGGAGGGAGGGAGACAATAAGAGTAGAAGAGAGCTCAAGACTGAGATGGAGAGATAGAGGAATAGGGTAGAGAGAGAGAGGGAGGATGGAAATAAGGGGAGGGAGGGAGAGAGCTAGAAAGAGCAGAGGAGAGGTAGAGAGTGAGATGGAGAGAGATAGAGAGGGAGGTACAATGATGGAGAGATAAAGAGGGGAAGAGAGAAAGTGAGAGTGGGATTAACAATGAGGAGAGAGAGGGGGGTATAGGAGGAGGGAGGGACAAAGGGAAAGAGGGAGGGGGAGAGAGACTAAGAGAGAGGGGGGGAGAGGGATATATACCTTATATTTTTCTCAAAAAATAGCATACCATCGTTAAGGTTCTCAACACCTACACAAACAGAGACATATACCTTATATTTTGCTAGAAAAATAACACACCACTGTTAGAAAAAGTCAAATTTCATGTAGGTATTCACAATTTCTATGAATAAAAGTTGTATATTTTGAAATCTAATTCAATTTCCTATGTTTCATATTTTTACACCGTATTCAAATTCATTGTAAAAGTACCTTGAATAATCCATCCAAGTTAACATGTTGATGTTTTTCCATGTTTTCATTTCCACTAACATGTGGAGAGACCATCATTAACTTTCACATGGCCAATTATGTTTTGCATAATAATTTTTTTTCCTTAATTACTTACCACTCACCAAAGATGCTTTTTACAGGGGTAAATGTTTTTCCTAGCACGTGTATAAACTAACACATTTTTCTTTACGTTAATGGCATTTTTAGTTACATTAATGACAACCTGTATTATCCACCATTAAAACTCAGTGCTTTGTTATCCAAAATAAAACTAGTTGGAGTTTTAAATTGGACGTGATAATATTCAAATCCAAAGAGGTAGGGTGTGTATAACTTAGTAGATTTTACAGTAAAATAGTTGGACAGAGAGTCTTATACACCAATTTAGTGTCTAGCTTGACTGTAACTTTAAAAATAGATTATTATTATTTAAAATGATTTCAAATTCCACCCAACTCTGTAATGTTTTCATCAACCTATAATGATATTCAAAAATAGTGGAAAACTCTATATTTCAATTTAATGAAATTCAAAAATAATAGAGAACTCTAAATTTCAATTTAATAGAATACTTGGAATTACATAAAGGCAGAACTCTAGTGGCGAAGAACGATTTAAAACGGAGAACTCTAGAGTAGCAGAGAACCATTTAAAACTTTTTCATTCTGTAATGATAGCCAAAAGCAGCGGAACTGTATATTTCGATTTAGTAGAATACGTGGAATTACATAAACTCGAAGATTTTGTTTCGTGTTAATTTTGAAGCTTAATATAAAGTGTAGTTTTTTTAACATAAGTTAATAATCATTACACTTATTATAAGTGTTTATGGCAGTGTGTATCCTAATTGTTTAGGAATCAATTTTTTTTTTTTTAATTAGTTGTTTGTGATTACATATAATTTTCTAATTTTTTTTAAATTATTTTATTAATTTTATTTTTTTTAAATAAAAAATATTTTTTATTTTTTAAAAATTGAAATTTTAAATTTTTTATTGGTTGAAGAGAGTGATGTGATTAATTATTTTTTATGTGGTTTTAATAGATATTGTCAAATTTAAATATTTAATTAAAAAAAATTAAATTCAAAAATCTTTCCAAATGTCACCTAGTCATCACTTTAATTTCTAGTTTAATGTGAGACATATCATTATTTTAACCCCTTCTTGATGTAAAAGCTATCATTTTTTAATATATTTATGTTTCATTAATTTATTCTTTAGTACTTTATTGATCTGATAGTAGTTCTTACTTTAGTCTTGTAATTTAATGTGATAATTCTTATTATCTAATCTTTAAAATTGTAAATTTTAATTGTATAGATAAATTTAGCTCTCTCAAAAATTTGCATTGAAAAAAAAACTTCTCACTTCCCCTTTATTTCAATCGTATAAATAAATTTAGTTCTTTCAAAAATATATATTGAAAAAAAAAAATCCAACTTCTCACTTTTGTTATGCAATCTATTCCTATTATATGCAATTTCATTAACAAAATCAATTTTTACTACATTTCCATCATTTTTACCACTTTAATCTCTAATGGTTTTTAAAAAATAACCAAAAAAAATTGGTCAATTAGCCATGTCTTTTGTAAATTTCTTCAAACATTAAGGTTTACAAATCACTAAGTTAACATTAAAACCCTTTTTTTTTTGAAAACCTAGTTATCCATAAATGTTCAAATTAGACAAATAAGTAAAAATAATAACTGATTAACATCACATCCTAACAACATTTAAACTCTAACCAAAAGAAGAACTTGATAATTAACATTTTGGTCTTTTTTACCATTTCACTCAGCTACAAATTTGGCAACCCAAATTTCTCTTGCATAGATGGATTAGGCAATTTTGAAAATAATTACAACATTCATATAATTTAACATTTTAATATTAGAATTTTATTAAAAAATTGATTTTAAATATTTTAAATGAAAAAATTATATAACTTTAATCTCAAATCCAACAATATACTGTATTTATGTTACGTATAGGCAATACATACTTTCAATAGAAAAGGGCCAAGTTCTCAAAAGTAAAGTCTAACTTTAAATGCTACTTTAAAAATAGCACATTTATTTATAAATAAATACTAATTAAAAATTATAAACAAGTAATAAATTATTACAGGTTTTAAGTGTNTTATATATATATATATATATATATATATATATATATATATATATATATATATATATATATATATATATAAACTTTTCTAACATATAATATAACATTGATAACACATTTAATTATTAATATCCTTTTAATGTATTAACCCTTAGCATTTATAATTCTTTGTTCCCATAACATTATAATACTAATCATTATGGTCATTAAAAACATTGTAACTCTAACCACTATAATTATTAACACCAACTCATATGGCTCTTATACCCCTAATCTCTATTCTATATAACCCCAAAAATTCATAACCTCAAATATAACATATAACACATATAACACATATAACCCTATCAACCCCTGCCACTTGCAATATGTAATATAATACTTAAAAACACTTATTATCCCTAATACACATAAATTCTAAATTTTATTACTCCTTTCCCTTGATCCTTCAAACATATAATTCTTTTACAAAACCCCTACAAATCATAAATACCACAACCCTTAACACATATCAATCCTAACACCTTATACATATAATATATATTCCCTATTTCCTTTATAACCCAACTAACCTTTTAAGCACTAACTCTTATAAACACTATCACACATAACTCATGTACCCCTAAATATAAACCATATAACCCTTAATATCTAATTGTTATAAAATGTATCACTTATAACCACTAATATAACCATTAACTCCTAAAGCATGTAAACCTTATCAGGTTTAACCCCTAAAACCTTAACTATAGTGTGGCCACAATAACCCCTTATTCCTAAACCCAAATATATATCCTCCAAGTTCTAATCCATATTTAACCTTTTAACTCCTTTAATATGTCATTCTTAATACATATAAGCTATTTCCCATAACACATATAAATATGTGACTAACCCTTAAATATTATTACTCCAAACACCTAACTTTATAACATGATAACCTTTTAGATCATTAAACATTATTGCTCCCAATAACCAACTTTTATAACTATAACCACTATTCATCGTAACCTTTTATGCATTCGTTAATATCTAAGCCCTATAAACCCTATCACCTATATCCCGTAATTAATAATCCATATTCACCCTAATATAACCTTAAGTCCATATAATCTCTAGCCCTTATGACCATGAACCATATCCCCTAATGCCTATAATATTTGAGTGTATCCCTTCATTCTTAACACTTATAACCTCTAATCCCCAATACACACCCAATACACATATAACCTTCACATATTTAACATATGTACCTTAACCTCTATAATCTATTAGTACATAACACTATATCTCATAACCAATATAATCCCTCGTACATAACCCCTAATATCTAATCCATTTTACTTTTTCACTCTCAACTATTATTACCCCTAATATAATTAATAAAAATTATAATCCCTAATTCCTATAATTCCTAACTATTATCATCCCTTAAATTATATGACCCACACACCCCATAATCCCTATATCCCCTTGATCTGAAAATGCAGGGTCAGATCCAAATCTTGTTTCAAAAATGTGCAGAATTAAATTTTTACTTCATTTTCGAATACATTAATTAAATTATCAAATTGTTGTTAATGAATGTGAAACTTGAAAAATAACTCTACTTAAACAGTGAGAATGCAACAAAACACAAACACAATTGCAAAATATATTGATAACGGAGTTCACCCATCCTAGGCTACGTCTTCGAGTCTTCTTAACTGTGCAATTGATCCATTATAATGATGTTAAGAACTTACAAAAATTTGTTACATCAATATAGTCTTTCATATGCAATCAAAGGCCTTTACCAACTCTAGGAAGATCTTGCACTTCTATGATGCACTTCTCGCTCTCGATTTGCATGACAAATGTCTTCAACAAGCCTCATTCTTTTGTTCTCTAACCTTAGTATTTAAAAACAAAAATGACATTACTTGAATATTTACATCAATATGCAGTTCTCCAATTGATAACAAGACAACATTGCAACCATTGCCTTAAATGATGCGAAAAAGGCTTAGGAATCCCTCCAAGATCCCTCTCACTCTCGAAAATCTCCAAGAGTAGCTAAATTCCCCTTATTAAAAAGTGCAATTCTTTACCAAAAGAATCATTTTCCATAATGGAAAAATACCCTTCTTTAAATAACAAAGATTCAATGGAAGTATTATTCATTTGATCCACTTTTAATGGTCATCAAAAATATGGTTAGTAACTATATAATATGTCATATTATCATAACCATATCCCAAATAAAATATTATTACCACCATAATATATGGTCGATCCAACAAATATTAAAATCAGTCCAAATCGACACATATGGACGGTCAAATGTGTTTGATAGGTTGGATTTTATGGGACTTGTAATATCAAAATATTGAAAATTTAAGAAATTAACCATTCACATGCCTTAACAAGTCATACATTGAGGCATGCTTGCAAATCTTATTGGCACAAGTCATGTGCCGACGGAGCTCATGGGTTCGAACCTCCCGGAATGACTTCTACACGATATTTCTCTGGAATGCAACTTTAAATATATTGTTTTCCATTTGGTTTAACAAGCAACAATGTACCCAAACGTTAAGGCGTAGAGTTAGCATTTCATAGGTTAGGGGTTCGAAACCTACACCGGTCATTCCCAAATAAATTTTTGACCAATCCAACTTGAACAATTTTGGGACGCCACATGGCACCATCTGATTGGCCCATGCATCACCATCAAGTTAGTTCACATATTGTACAGTCAACTCTGCCATGTCAACACCTGATAATTCAGCATCTACGACGTTAGTTGCACAATCACCCTATCATACTACCACATGTCTCACAATTAACTGCCATGTCACCATCTATACAGTGCCACATCATCAGATTGTATTACCACGTGTCAATAGTCCATACATGTCATGTTTCATTCTACATGTCATCACCATTCCATGCCAACACTTCCATACAATCCTATAGTGCCACGTGTTGTCTCCTGGAAGTGCCACATGTCCTACCTCTATTAATTTTTACCTGTTGGTCAAAAACTTCATAACATCATAAATTGTGCATACGACGTATGTTTGATACCGTTTAAGAGTCTTCGAAAATATCTCATCGATCTCTTTCCAATGGAGCCATTTTTATCAGAATCTGAGACAATCATTTTTTCATGATTACAAACATCCTCTTGGATCACCCCTAGGACCCAACCTTTAGTTAATATAACCTCAAATTTATATATGCGATAACACGTATAATTTATAGCACTTATATCCTTCAATCCATATAACATATAACCCCTTTAATCCATTTAAACCCTAATCCCTATAACATATAGTATTAACCTCTAAATTCTATAGCCATTGACTCTTATAAACACTATTATCTATAACCCTAACATAACATTTATTCCTTTAACATATAAATCCTTAACATTTTTTACACTTCTAACATGTATCTCATTATCATATCTATGCTTCACATTTATAATCCCTTACCTCTTAAAACTATAATCCTAAATGATATAATCACTAATAGGATTATAAATATGACCAATATAATCACTAAAATTTTCTAACTCATATAACCCATGTAACCTCTAATCTCTAACCATATAAACTTTATCAACCCCACATTTATAACCTATAATATGCCTAAATTCTACACTTTATCACTACTTATCTCTAACCCTTAAAGATTATAACTCTTAACAAATAAACCCTATAAACTCTAACACATGACCCCTATAAACTCATAAACCATACAACACTTATCACTTATATATCCTAACATCTATGATCTCTAACCCTTGTTTCCCCTAACTCATTTAACTTTATAATCACTAACTCTTATAACCACTATCACCCGTAACCAATGACCCTAATATAATCCATATAACCCCAAATCTCTAGTTGTGATAATATATATCACCTACAACCCCCAATATAAATTCCAATTTATACAACTTGTAAACCCTATAATTGTGTTCCTAACCACAATAACCCCTTATTACTAACCCCACACTTATATACTCTAATTTCAAACCCATATAATCACTATAATCATATAACATGTCAATATTAATGCATATAAGATATTACTCCTAATGCATATGAATCTATAACTATAACCCTTAAACCTTATTACTTCCAATATCTAACCCTTATGACCATTTTCATTGTCATGTATAACCCTTTATCCTTACACCTTATTACTCCTAACCCTTAACCCTTATTTCCATAGTCGTTATCCCTCATAACCATATATGTAACTACTAACACCTAATGCAAATAACCTCGATCACCTATAGACCATTACAATTAACCCATATTAACCCCTAATATAACCTTAACTCCCTAGAAACTCTAACCATTATGACAATTAATCCATAACCCCTAAAACTTATCGTGTAGTCTAAACATTCGACTTTTTGGAGTTTTTACAGGCATATTTTCTAATGTTTTTTTACTGAAATCCGACCAAAATTTGTTGGAACTCCATATTTGATTGATTGAGTCTGTATAATTTGAGTGCCCTAAGGGTTTTTAATGGTGTTGAATCTATTTATGCATTAAAAAATGCATTTTAAACAACAAAAAATGGAGATTTCAATAAGATCTATTTCACTGGATTCTAGTGAAAAAGTTCAAAAAGTTGAATGTTTAGACAATGCCAAAACTAATAACTTTTATCTTTAACCCTTAATTGCTAAGAATTATAACCCATAACACCTAATACACATAAATTTCACCCATTTAACAAATGATTCTTAACCTCTATAATCCCTATTCCATAACATTATAACCCATAAGCAATATAATACGTCATATCTAACCTATAACATCTAATCCATTTAACTTTCTCACCCTCAATGACTATAACCCTTAAAATAAACATTATAACCATTAATGATGATAAATCCTAAGCCTTATCATCAATTAATCCCTTTGGCCCCTATTGCCCTTAATCCTTGTAACCTTAAGGTACAAAAACCTTAACACTTATTACCCACAATATATATAATCCATAACACCAATAATTTATAACCTCTATCTTCCGTAGTCCATATAGAACCTAAACTTTATAATCAATTTAATCCCTAACCCCTATAATGTTTAATATGTTAGCCCTAATTTCTATAACCCCTATCCTACAACGACTAACTTTTATAACCACTATGACCCATAGCCAATAATATAAAATTTACTCAATTAAGATATCGACCCTTAACATCTATAATCCCTATTGTCTATATTCTCATACCACTAACCCATATAAACCCATAATATGACATTCAAACACTATAAACTTTAATTTTTATGACCATGAATCAATAACACCTAATTCTTATAAATTCTAACGTTAACCCTTAATCATTAACACTTATAACCCCTAACTACTAATTATTGTCTGTGTAACTATATATATGAATGTATGTATGTATATATATAGCTATATAGTCATATATGTATATGTTTGTATGTGTGTGTGTAGAGAGAGAGAGAGAGAGAGAGAGAGAGAGAGATTAATTAATTATAGCCTTCACCCATTTGGCATATGACTTTAACCTCTATAATTCATTAGTCCATCTTACTATAACTTATAACTCCTACAATCCCTCACACACTACCCCTAACACCTAATCCATTTAACTTTTATCAACCCCGACCAAAATGACCCTTAATATAAGCAATAAACATTCTAGTGGTCGTTACTTATAAATCCTAACAATTATCATCACTTAAGCCAAGGTCATCTAACCTTTAATACATGTAACCCTTAACACTTATAACCCCCAACTTATATATACCATACCACTTACAACTACTAACTCCTATAACCTTAACTCATATAACATGAGATACTTCACTTGTAAATTCTATAAACCTAACAATATAATCACTAACTATTATAAACACTATCATCCATAACCTTTCTAACACATACAAACCTTAACACCTAAATATTATAAATTATATCACATCTATTCTCTACAAACCATAATACAACACATAACTTTGATAACCTTCTTCATACCTTATAATTCAAAACCCCCTATAACCCCTTACCCCAAACATTTATCGACCCTAGGTCTTAACACATATAGCACATATATCCTCTTTAATATGATAACACATCTTTTTTAATTCTATAAGTTGTCACCTCTAACTCGTAATACATGAACTTATAAACCATAAACCTTATAACCATTGTAACCCTTAAACTTTACTAAACCCAACATTGGTCCCTTGCAAGCCATAACGACTAGCTCTTATAACCTTTAATCCTTATAACTCAAAACTCTTAACACTTAAAACCCTAACCCCTTTAACCCTTATTGATATTACCCTATTCGTAACACACTAAATCTATATAATCCCTATCTGTAAAACACTAACCCATTACTACCATGGAATCTAACCCCTCACCCATATAACCCATTACACACGCATCACCTAATTATTAACAACTATAACCTCTATAAGTCCAAACATGTATACTCTTTAATTCCTTTAACTAACATCACCCCTAACCTCCCTAACCATAACTCATGTAAGCACTTAACCATAACTCATGTAAGCACTTAACCATTAATCTCTACTCTTTATAATAGTTATAACCCATAACACCTCAACTTTATAATTCATTTAACTTTTAATAGTTATAACCCATTATTTCCAAATAACTATAACGTCTTCA
Organism: Picea engelmannii; assembly: GCA_009831015.1. Lineage (NCBI taxonomy): Eukaryota > Viridiplantae > Streptophyta > Pinopsida > Pinales > Pinaceae > Picea > Picea engelmannii. The sequence goes on along the minus strand of ML779476.1, from coordinate 90,222 downwards.
TCACTTAAATACTAAAACCCTAGCATATATAACCCCTAAGAATTATCTTCTATAACCCCTAAATATTTGTATGTATAACCATTAACCCTTAACACATATATATGTTATCCATAATTAGCGCCTATAACCTCTTCCTCTAAACCCTTATAAGCCTTAACTATTTTAAAAATAACACTTATAACCCCTATCACCCATTTCTTCTATATACTCAAATATAACTCTTACGAGCCCCTACAACCATTAACCCCTACAAAAATTATCACCCATACCTCCACAACCCTTCATCATTATCAATGATATCACCCATAATGTTTATAACCCCTAACACTTGTAACTACTAAACCCTATAACCCCAACACATAACACATATAAGTCCTATAACCCACAATCCATTTAGATCTAAACCTATATCACCCTTAATTCTTGTAAGCTCTAATCACTTTAACCTATATATTCCCTAACCCTTACAACTCATTTCCTCTTACTCGTATTCACTATAAACCTTGTATTATCTAACTCATGTAACATATATAGCTCCTATACCCAAAACTTGTATAATTGATAACTCCCTATGACATTTAGCACCCCCAACCCTTTACCCATATACTCTTTGACTGGTAGAACCTTTAGACGCTAACATAGATAACCATTTTAACCCTAATTACACCTATAAAATCGAGTAGTATAGTTACACTTATATTACCCATACAACCAAAATTATCCATATAAATCCTAACCCTTATAAACCACATGGCCATTAACCCATTCAAAACCTAAGACCTATCCCCATAATTTTAAACCTTATAATTAATAATATAATCCATAACCCTTATAACCCATATAACTATTACCTCCTAAACCTTAACCCATGATAACTAAATTTATTAACTCCTACCCCTTATAACACCTAACGATTACAAACCCTAATCCATATAACCCTTAAATACTAGCTATCCCTTAATGTTGCAACTCCTAACTCTTAAACATTAACACTAATAACCTCTTATATGTAACCACTGACATATCTAACTCTTAACCCACATAATTCTTAAACCCTATAAACATTATCCCATATTATCATTAATCCTTAAAACCATGTAATCATTTATTCTTAACTTATAGAATTTATAATCCTTATCCACTTTGGCCACTAAGTGAAAAACCATAAAACTCCTTTCACCCCTCATATTTAATATAATATATAACTTAAATAACCCCTATAACTCTAACTTGTAATTGTGTTAAGAACCAAATATCAAAGTAGCTTAAAAACATCAGAATAAGTACTCAACGCCTTGACAAAGAAATAAATTCAGATAATAAGCCTCTTCAAGGGGGAAACCTCTTTATACATCATATGAATTCAAAAATACAAGATGATTCCAAATGAAAAGGTCTCCTAGGTATATATAGGAAACTAGGAGGTACAATTACAACTAATGGACCCAGGATGACATAAATAAAATAAAAATACTAATGTAATATGCCCTAATTAAGGGGTAATGTGCCACAATTTAGGGCTTAACATGCCCCTCCCTTTCAAACAAGTTTTTTTCTGAACGCTTGAGTAGTTCTGGATGATTTTGTATAAAAGACTCATCTTCCCACGTGGCATCTTCAGCAGGTAGTTTCTTCCAGTTAATGAGATACCCTGAAATTGATTTATTCATCAGTTGGTGAATTCTTGTGTCAGTGATAGTTTTAGGCTCCAATATGATTTTTCCTTCTTCGTCAAGTTATGGAAATATAGTTTGAACTAGGATCTTGTCACCTATAACCTTATTTAAGCATGAAACATGAAAAACTTGGTGTACTCATTATTATCACATAAAATTATCAAGACCTTGAGGGTTTGTAGTTTCTACCTAAGTCTATGACTTTGATTGTATTATCCCCTTTGCAGACCTGATCATAGTTTTCTTGTTCCTCCTGGTGTGTATCTTTATTTTATTGCAGTCATCCTTTTTAATCGACCAATTTTCCCTGTCAATATTGCCTGAAAAATATCGGCCCTGAGTTTCTCTATCTCTTCCAAAGGGCGATAACTTCTCCCTTTACCTCCATAATTGAGCCTTTGTTTTCCCAAACCTAAGTCATCTAGTCCAAGTCTTCATTGTCACTATCTTCATCACTGAGAGTAGTCAAGTAGCGACACAAATCAAGCGACTGGGCAAAGACCAGTTTTCAATGGAAAGGATCCATCGATGGAGAAGATCAACGGTCAATGGGTAGTTAGGGCCATGAAATTGCCCGAAGTTTAGTGCCAGGGTGGAGGCTCGAGATCAAAGGTCAAGAAAATTTTGATCTGGGCCGTAGATATTGAGGAGACAAGTGGCGGTCATCCGAGGTTTCGCAAAAATGACTTTCGGGGGTTTTGAAATGAGCTACAAGCAATTTTCGTGAAATGCGAAATAGATCTGAGCCGTCCATTCTAGCAGGACATGTGGCACAGGATTAGCATTTCCCTAACTCTCTACTGAAGAAATACAACAGAAGGAGCGACGAGAAATCGTGATACGCAAAGTTCCAATGCGCTCAGAAGGTCTAGCCTCGGGACATAGCCAGAGGCCATGTGGTGGAACTAAAGGGAGGAGCTAAATTGAGTTAAGCCCCATCATGATTTTAGCAACTGGGAGTTTGAAGGAAAAGAAGTTGACTCCTCCCCATCACTGATATGCGAAATGTGACGAGCACCTTTTGGTCCCAATGGGTGGTCATGGGATAGGGTCGCATGAGGAGAATCCAAGGGAGGAGCTAAGGACCAATAAGCCCTATTTCATGTTTCAGAACTTGAAGGAGTCGAGGGACTCGGCAATAGGATTCACGAAGTCACAAATTTCAAAATGCTTTTGGTGTTTGGGCTTGTGGTCACAGGGTTTTGGTCACGTGGGACAGTGGAATAAGCCACGCCAAAGAGCTGAGAGCACTCATGTATGAATCCAGAAGGAAAGAAGCAAGGCCCAAGGTTTTGAATCCATATTGAGGAAGTCATGGGCACCACCTACAGCATTGATGTGTGTCAGGCTTCATCCTGATCCCGAGGTAGTTAGCTAATGGAAGTAGGGGGAAGTAGTTGAAACCTCATTTCACCCTGTAAATGGAAGGCATGGAAGCACTGGCCATATAGGCAGGATGTCAGCCCAAGGTCACTCTGTCAATGAAGTTCTCTACAGAGCCCATACTATCTTAGATTTGCATCTGACAAAGGAAAGCTTGTACAGTCTCATAGAAGGAGAAGAAACATAAAGATTTTGATGCAAGGGTCCAATTGCGTCCCTGGGGGGACGTTAGCAATTCTAAGTATATATACTCATGTTTTATATTTTGTAAGGGTCAATGGTAGAGATGAGCTCTCGCATGTAAATTTTTAGCAAAGGCCTCTAGTTCTCTGGTTATGGGATGTATTTGAGACTTCTTGTCTAATGAAAGTGAGTTTCTTCTTCATCTCTTGTAATGATTGTATTAGAACATTTTGTAACTAAAGTTCCAGTCGAGGATAGTTGTTTTTGTGATGTGTGTTTGATCACAGTCTCACCATTGTCAGTTTTAATAAGTTTCTTGTGTCATCTTTTCCCTCCAACACTGAATGACTCAGGCATGGAAGATCCAGTCGGGTTGTTGTTAGTGAATTGTGATGTATGTTTGATCTCAGTTCAGTGATAATTTCATTCAGTTATGTTGAAACTTTGGGTCCAAGAGGATCTTGTTCTTGAATATTTTCTTCCTTAGGTTGTTGGAAGACCGTATGTCCAGAGCAGACCTCTTCATCCTCCTTAAAATTCTTCCCCCTACTCATCTTTTAATACAACTTACTAACAGAAATTAGATCAAGACCTCACTTGTCTATGCATGCCAACCCAATTTTCTGAGTTAAAGAAATATAGTGGTGAGACTATTTCCATTAGACCACCCTTTAAAATATTTACTGTGACATACAAACTGATGGGCATTGGGCTTACCTCTGTTGCAATCCAGAGGTGACTTCCAACGCTAACATTTATGGCGCTGTTGTTGGGGATGAAGTTGAATATTTTCCTTGGGATTGAAGGACAAAGCTTACTGGTTCTAAAGGTGCATCAGAACCCAGTACATCAATATTTCAACCATGCACCTAGCGACTCCACTATGGTGACTCCATTGATGCAGATCTATTGGTGACTCCACTATTTCAGTTGTGGCTTCTAGAGGCAGACACATGAGGTCTACCGCACCCCTTCCTTTAGAAACACCCGAATCTGACCCAGAGAATATTATCAAAAAAGGAAAGACCCTGCATGGAAGTACCTCTGTTGTTGAACCAAGTATTTATGATGATTTTCATTATCCTATAGGAACTCCAATTTCTGCATCTTATTCTACTATTATACCTTCTGTTGGAGTTCCCCAAACTTTGAATTTTGGGAGTGTTCTTGTTGAGTTTTTCCCTCCTAGTCTGGGATTGGAGGGAGAAACCATTGTCACTCCTCTCTCCCCTTAGGTCGTACCATGGTTTATACCTAGCGTCGTAGAAGATTTTCCCACTTCAAGATTTACCACCCCTCCTCCTGTTAGAGTTTTTGGTTTCACAGAAAGGGAAACCTATTCCCCCTCAAGCCCTTTATCCTTTTCTCCAAGTCCTCCACCATTCCCCTTTCCTCACAGAATTTCAGTTCCAGTCTCCCCTGTTTGAACTCCATCCCCCCCTAATTCTCCTCCTCCTATCATCCCTATGGTAGGTGCCAATCCTCCCAAAAATAGAATGGATGCCATAGTGGCTGCAAGATATGCCCCTCTAGTCCTACCTCAGCCCATGAATGCTCTCCATGCTGGAGATTACCTGAAATATATTCTTATGTTCACTAGAGAGGAAGACATAACTACTAAATAGAACCTTGCCACCTTCTACAGCTACGCAGACAACCTGAACCTTGAAAATGAAGATGTCTGGGTGAGAGTTTTTGTCCAGAGCCTTGATGGCAAGGTTAGAAAATGGTTCAGAGGATTGTCCCCTGGATCTATTTTCAGGATTGAGGTTCTCAATGATTCTTTCTTGAGACAAGGGGGGGATAAACAGGACTGCATGTATTATATAACGAAGTTTGGGTCTTTGAAGAGAAAAGAGGGAGAATTTGTCTCTGATTTCTCCAAAAGATTCAATAAGATGTACAACAAAATCCCTGCTGAGATAAAGCCTACAGAAGCCTATGCTAAAATTACTTATGCTAGTGCTTTCAACCATGATTTATTCCTCCTATTGAGATAAATAAGAGATTCTTCCCTGTCTCTTATGCAAGATGCATCCCTAGAGGTAGAATCTAACATGTTGGTAGTTGATAGGTTGAGGAGAAAAGCCGACAAAAACAGAGGGAGAGGAAGATCTGAGGCCTCAACCTCTGGTTCTTCTACCTCTCACCCTCAAGTAGATGAGCTAACCAAGATGGTAAAGTCCATGTCCACAGAAATGGAGAAAATGAAAACAGAAGGGAAGCAAACATACAGAAATGTCTCAAATACTGATAATAGAGGCAACTTCAGGAGGCCGAACAACAATGTTCCTCAGATAATGCCGAAGGAACAGAGGGACAGAGATAGAAGTGATCATAAAATACAGACCCCCCTTCAAAACAACCTTGTTATTGATGAGGAAAGGGAAGAAGAGGAGCTCGACCCTGAAATCCATTGTCTTGGAGACACCTCCCCTTTTCCCCATTTGAATCAATTTGCATACGAGGAATCCCTCCTAAACATTCAAATAAATGAGCTAAGAAAAGGCGAAAAGGACAATACCAGTCCAAATAAATACAACCTTCGGTCTAAGAAGAAAGAAGGGAAGTTTGATATTCTTGATCAGCCTTCCATAGCAAAGAATCTTGCTAAAGATGCATCGAAAAGCAGCAGAGGAAAGAAATCTCAAAATCCCATACCAATAGTCAAAGACCCCATCCCAGAGGTGAGAGAAATTTTGAAGTCCCCTTCCTCTTTTAACTTTGAGCATGAAATTCAAAAGATCATGATCCATGTTCCCCTTTCAGATCTAGTCAATCACGAAGACTTCAAAAAGTCCGTCTCTAATCTATTGTAGCCCAAGCCACCCTTCCATTCCACAAACTTAGTAAACCTTCAAGATGAAAAACCATTTTTCATCCTAGGACCTATGGTATAAGATAGAGACGAATTGTTCCCTTCATTCTACACATCATTGAACATACATGACAAGGTGTTGCACAATTGTCTGATGAATTTAGGGGCTTCCCATAATCTCATGCCCAAAACCGTCATGGAAGAGCTTGGCCTGAAAGTCACAAAAGCCTATAATGATTTGTACTCTTTTGATTCCAGGAGGGTACAATGTCTTGGAGTCATCAAAGATTTGGTGGTGACCGTGTTTCAACTACCCATGAAAAGCGTGGTCATGGATATTGTGGTCGTTGATGTTCCTCCCAAGTTTGGCATGCTATTTTCAAGGTCTTGGATAAAAATACTTGGGGGAACATTACAGATGGACCTCACATATGATACCATTCCAGTGTTCGGAGGGGAACATAGGATATTGTACAGAGAAGCTCAGTTGGCCTACATTTTCAGTGATGAATAAGATCCCACCAATCACCCTATCTTCACTCTTGATACGGATTTAGGATCCAGCTTACTACAGCTCACCAATGTTGTTGAACCTCCTCTTTAGATCAGAAATCCCATTACCCTCTACGAGGATTTTCCTCTGATTACCTTAGTGTGGAAAATGTTCTTTGATGAAGCCTCTTCTAGAGAAGGCGTTGGGGCTGGAGTGGTTTTTGTGTCACCTTCTCAAGAGGCCATATCTCTTTCATACAAATTGGAGTTTGAAGCCACCAACAATGTAGCGAAGTATGAAGCTTTGGTTTTGGGGTTAAGGGATGAAAAGGACATGGGGATTGAGAAGATATATGTGTTTAGATATGCTGAGCTGATTATCCAACAGATCAGAAATATTTATAAGGCCAAACACCCTTAGCTTAGGAGTTACAGAAATGAAGTATGGGACCTCATTGACAGTTTTTTCCTAGCTTTCAACATATCATTTATTCCAAGAGAAGAAAATACTGTGGCTGACTCTCTGGTTGTTTCAGCAAGAAATTTTAGTGTTCCTCTGCCACCTACACTCAGGTACGTTGTAGAAGTGAAGTATAGACCCTTTATACCTAACAACATCAAGCATTGCAAAGTGTTTGAGGATGATCTTGAAATAAAAATATTTCTAGAGACTGTTGATGAGTTTTCAGCGTTACATATTGATCAAGATCCTAATTCTGAAATAAACCCTCATACTGGTGCATTTTTGAACAAAATTACTGATCATCATATCATTCAGTTGCCCAACAATCACATTCCAAAAGGACTAGTTCCTTTGGAAAGGCTATTTGACAAAAATGATGTAGCAGTGAAGGGTAAGATCTCAAATGATGATGTTGATGTGACTAAGTGAAATATTGGCATAGAAGGAGACCCAAAGTTGGTCAAGTTGTCAAGCAGCCTGTCCATGGAGTAGAGGGCTGAGTATACTGAGTTATTAAAAGAATTTGTCGATGTTTTTTCCTGGACCTATGAAGACCTCAAGACATATGACATAAGCATCATTGAGCACAAGATTCCACTGAAGGAGGAAGCCAAACCATTTAGGCAGAAATTGAGACAAATTAATCCTATGTTGTTACCTATTATGGAGAAGGAGGTAAAGAAGTTTCTAGATGCCCAGATCACCATGCCTTTGAGATACTCAGAGTGAGTAGCCAAATTGGTCCCAATGAGGAAGAAGAGTGGGGAAATTAGACTTTGTGTCAATTTCAGAAACCTAAACAAGAGCTCAAAGAAAGACAACTACCCCTTGCTGAAAATGGAACACATATTACAAAGGGTAACAAGCACATCAAGGATATCCATGATTGATGGATTTTTGGGCTACAATCAGATCTCGGTCCTACCCGAGGACAGAGAGAAAACAACCTTCACCACTCCTTGGGGCACCTTCATGTATGCCAAAATGCCTTTTGGGTTGATTAACGTAGGGGAAACCTTTTAGCGAGCCATGGACATAGCCTTCATTGGGAAAAAAGATAAAATTGTGGTCATCTATCTGGATGAAATAACTGTGTTTTCTAGATCCGATAAAGAGCATTGTCGACATCTAAGAAAGGTCTTCTCGAAATGTAGAAGGTTTGGTCTTTCTCTCAATCCCAAAAAATATTTATTTTCTACGCAGAAGGGAAAGTTGTTGGGGCACATAGTATCATCCAGATAAGTAAGCGTTGATCCCAACCGGATGGAAGCAATCTTATCCATATCACTCCCTGGATCTAAGAAGGAAGTCCAGTCCTTTATGGGAAAAATTAATTTCTTAAGGAGGTTTGTTTGTAATTTTGTTGAATTAGTGAAGCATATCACACCAATGCTTAGGAAGGGGAACGAAGTAAAATGGACTACTGAGTCTAGAGAATCCTTCAACTAGATCAAGAGGAAATTGATTGAGGCACCTATGCTTATCAGTCCTGATTATTCCAAGGATTTTTTGATCTTTTCATTTGCCTCTTTTGACATAGTGGTAGTTGTTCTATTGCAAAATAATACTGAAGGACTGGAGAAGCCCATTTCATTTTTCAGCAGAGCATTGAGGGATGTCGAAATCAAATATGACATCATGGAGAAGTAGGCCTATGCCCTGGTCAAAGCTCTCAAATATTTCAGATTTTATATTCTACAGTCAAAAGTTATCACATATGTTCCTGCAGTTGTTTTTAAGGAAATTCTCATTTAGCCAGACATAGATGGAAGGAGGAGCCACTGGATTGCTAAAATACTTGAATTTGACCTAGAGATCAAGCCCACCAAATTGGTCAAAGGCCAAGGTTTAGACAAGTTGTTGGATGAATAAAATTCTAAAAATTTGGGGGTTAACTTCATCAATGCTTGCTCAGAAAATCAATAGGGTGAGGTGGTCAATGAAGACCGTCAAAGTGGTCCTTCATTAGAAGGGTTCACCTATTACGAAGAGGTTATATTTTTTTTGCAGGAGTTGCGACCTCCAGATAGAATGGTAAGAAGAAAGGCAAGGGATTTAAAGCTTAAATCAATTAGGTATTACCTTATTGAACGGTTCTATATTGGAAGGACCCTATAGGAGTGCTCTTAAGATGTATGAACCCACAGGAGGCCCAAAGAATTATATTCCATTTGCATGACAACCTATGTGGGGGACACCAATTCTGGAAGACCACAGCCTACAAAATTCTCAGGTTTGGGTACTACTGCCTCACTTTATTCGTTGATGTCTGCACAAATACCAGAGCATGTATTAAATGTCAAAAATTCTCAGGAAAGAAGCAAATCAAGTCCCAACCATTAAATCTTGTGGCAGCTTCGGGACCATTTCAACAGTGGGGACTGGACTTCATTGGGGAAATTCATCCTGCTTCAAGTGGACAACACAGGTGGATCTTAACTACTATAGATTATTTCACCAAATGGATAGAATTTATTCCCACAAGGATTCCTTCTCATAAAGTGATCATTGGTTTATTGGAGGATATTATTGTAAGGTTTGGTTCTCTGAATAGAATCATCATTGATAATGCTGCATCCTTAAAGTCTAAGTCGTTGGTCAAATTCTATGAGTATTTTTGGATTTCATTAATCCACTCTACCCCATATTATCCCCAAGGCAATGGACTAGCAGAGTCTTCTAACAAAATCATTATTAATATTATTAAAAGATTGTTAGAAGACAATAAGAAGGCTTGGGATTCAAAGCTGAAATTTTCTTTGTGGGTTGATCGAGTGACAACAAAGAGGTCCCTGGGCATCTCTCCTTTCCAACTTGTATATGGGACTGATGCAGTTTTTCCTGCTCAACTCGCTCTGCCTATGGAAAAATTCCTTCAAGATTATCAAGGAGAACTGACAATATGGTGAGAAGAATCCATCAGCTGGTGGAAGCCCAGCAAACTAGAGAGCAAGTGATGGACAGGGCACTAGACCATCAGCAGAAGATCAAGAAAGATTTTGACAGAAATGCGAGAAAAGAATATTTCTAGGTGGGAGATCTAATACTTAAATGGGATGCACCTAGATAAGACAGGGGAAAACATGGTAAATTTGAATCCCTCTGGATTGGGCCCTTCAAATTTTCTGAGATAATTTCGAATAACACCTATATGTTGCAGAATTTGGAGGGCGATGAAGTTTTCGGTGGCCTTGTAAATGGGCATTTTATGAAAAAATTATTTATTTGAGCCATAGAGTGGCTCCCCTGTATTTGTAAATATTATTTTTCTTGTGTTTTCAGTTTGTTAGTGACTCGATAACCCAACAAAAAAGGCATTGGAACTACTAGCTCTTAGCAGCTCGCAAGGAGCATGTCATCCCCCATGGAGCCTTAATGTTATCACATAATATTATAAAGACCTTTAGGGTTTGTAGTTTCTACCTAAGTCTGTGACTTTTCTTGTCTTTTCCCCTTTGCAAACCCGATCATAGTTTTCTTGTCCCTCCCGGTGCGTATCTTTCTTTTATTGCAGTCATCCTTTTCGATCGACAAATTTTCCCTGTCAATATTGCCTTAAAAATATCGGCCCTAAGTTTCTCTATCTCTTCCAAAGGGAGATCACTTCTCCCTTTACCTCCATCACTGAGCCTTTGTTTTCCCAAACCTAAGTCATCTAGTCCAAGTCTTCATTGTCACTGTCTGCAACACTAAAAGCAGTCAAGTAGTGACACAAATCAAGAAAACGGGAAAAGACCAGTTTTCAACAGTAAGGATCCATCGATGGAGCAGATCAACGGTCATCGGGTAGTCAAGGTCATGAAATTGCCCAAATTTTAGTGTCAGGGCGAAGGCCCAAGATCAAAGGAAAGAAAAGTTTGATCTAGGCTTTCGATATTGAAGATATAGGTGGCGATCATTTTGGGTTTCATAGAAATAACTTTTAAGGGTTTTGAAATGAGCTACACACAATTTTCATGAAATGCAAAATTGTGAAATAGATCTGATTCGTCCATTATAGAAGGACACATGGTGCAGGATCAGTGTTTCACTGACTCTCTACCAAAGAAATCCAACAAAGGGAGCGGTGATAAATCGCGATACGTGAAGTTATGACGCGCTCAGAAGATCTAGCCCTGGGACATAGCCAGAAGCCATGTGGCGGAACTAAAGGGAGGAGTTAACTCAAGTTAAGCCCCATCGCAATTTTGGTAACTGGGAGTTTGAAGGACAAGAAGTCGACTCCTCCCCATTGTCGATAAGCGAAATGAGATGAGCGCCTTTTGGACCCAATGGGTGGTCATGGGACAGGGTTGCATGAGGAGAATCGAAGGGAGGATCTAAGGACCATTAAGCCCTATTTTGGGTTTCAGAACTTGAAGGAGTCGAGGGACTCAGCAACAGAATTCACGAAGTCGCAAATTCCAAAACACCTTTGGTGTTTGGGCTTGTGGTCACAGGTTTGCGGTCGCATGGGACAGTGGAAGAAGCCGCGCCAAAGAGTTGAGAGCGCTCATGTATGAATCTAGAAGGAAAGCATCAAGGCCCAAGGTTCTGAAGCCATCTTGAGGAAGTCATGGGCACCACCTACAACATTGATGTGTGTCAGGCTTCATCCTGATCCCAAGGCAGTTAGCTAATGGAAGTAGGGGGAGGTATTTGAAACCTCATTTCACCCTGTAAATGGAAGGCATGGAAGCACCGACCGTAGAGGCAAACTGTCAGCCCAGGGTCACTCCATCAATGAAGTTCTCTGCAGATCCCATACTGTCTTAGATTTGCATCTGAAAAAGGAAATCCTGTACAGTCTGACAGAAGGAGAATAAACATAAATCTTTGGATGCAGGGGTCCAATTGCGTCCCTGGGGGGACGTTAGAAGTTCTAAGTATATATACTCATGTTTTATATTTTGTAAGGGTCGATGGTAGACCTGAGATACCACATGTAAAGTTTTATCAAAGGCCTCTGGTTCTCTGGTTATGGGATGTATTTGAGACTTCTTGTCTAATGAAAGTCAGTTTCTTCTTCATATCTTGTAACGAATGTATTAGAACACTCGGGCACAAAAGTTTCGGTCAAGGATAGTTGTGTTTGTGATGTATGTTTGATCACAGTCTCACCACTGTCAGTTTTAATCAGTTTCTTGTGTCATATTTTCCCTCTAACACTGAATGACTCAGGCATGGAAGATCATGTAAGGTCTCTTCAAAAATAGCCTTGCAAAGAAAAAAAAAATTGATTAGAGAAATGTTATCCTAACATTTTCACAATTTCATAACCAGCATATAACCATTCAGCTTAATTAAACTTTATGAACAGATCATAATAAATTATATAACACAGCAGAAAAATGAAAATGCATACCTCTAACTGATGCTACTATTGTTCTCCAACTTTTCCTGATGCTCTGCCCAAAACCATCTAACCACCCAGAAAACTAGGAACAGGGCCTCTCTGGCTCCCTAGCTCTAGGATTCTGTAAGGATTCCTGGCCCCCGAGCCTAAAACTCCTAACAACAGGTGCCTCTTTGTAACAGTCCTTCCTGAAGCTTCTCCAGCCAAAACCTTTAATACATTCTTCCAATCTTCCCCCAAAATATCCCTTCCAAATGCCCCAATACAGTCTCCTAATATGAAAATAATTCTCCCTGCCAAAAGTCCCCTTCTCCCGAGTGTTTTTTCCCCTCATATCCTCCTGTTCCTCCTTTTTTCCATTCACCACCTTCTTCCTTTCATTAAGACTCACCCACCTTATCCCTCCATTCAATGCCAACCACCTCATCCCCTTCTCCTTAATGGTTCCATCATTCGATATGTTAAGTTTTCATTTAATAAATTAAAATTTATTAAACTTAAATTCATTACCTAAATATTTAATGAGTTAATTAATTAATTAATATACATTAAACAATTAATAATTCGGGACAATTAATTAATTAATCTTAATATACTTTAAACAATTATTTAACTATGACAATTAATTATTTAACTAGGGTTGTTACATACACCCACCCTTCAGGAAACTTCGTCCCGAAGTTAAAGTATTTTAATATACAAGGGAAAGACATAGGGTTCACACATTCATATCCAATAACCAACATTATCAGTAAGTAAGCCAAGAAAACTCATACATACTAGTGTACATGTGCAAGAAATGCATGTGTAGCTAGTACATACAAGTCTCATGCATGTACTAATAACAATAACTATCACCTCTATAGTAATTTTTGTATGCATCCAATCCATTCAACAAGACTATTCATTGTATAAAAGATAATAATCCAATCAAATGTTTCCAAAATCCCTTAATTACAATTATCTAGCTCAACAATTTTATTTAGACAATTGTAGTTTAGTTAAGTAATTATGAATATTCATATATACACATTTTCTTTTCAGAAGGAAAAACAATAAATTCCACCATAAGGAAAATCTCCATACACTCTCAACTATTTCTACTCGTCCTTCCTCCCTAACTTACTTCCATATTCCATTCCTATCATTCCTCTGTTGGACTGTCCTAGAGTGTCAACTATATTGACCTAACTCCAAATAGAACCCGTAAGCGGAAGTGTCACTATCTTGACCAAGTTTCCCAAGCAGGCAACTGACAGTCATCATCACATGTCTAGGGGAGCGTGAGCTAACACCATCCTCCCATGACTCTAGGTTTCAGAGGATACACGGTGGGAAATTCCTCCACCACTCCTAACAGGACTAGGGTCCACACTCTATAATGGAATATACAATAGCACCTTGTTGTTGGGAGTTTTGTCATCGTTTATTCAGTTTTAGGTAGTCTCACCACCTGAAATCCTGCACTAGTCCACATATCATAACATTGCATTCAAACCAATATAATTTCACATACAAAGATTCATACCATATTGTTTCTTGGTCGGTGGTCATGACATCCACTTTTATTACCATTATCCCTTGGTTGTTTCATAGCCCAATGACCTGTAGGTTAGTCTGTAACACAACTCATACATATCTATGCATTATCATCATGTAACTGCAAACAACCATAGTTTCAATTCGGTATCCATGAACCAACAACTTTAAAATCAAAGTTTTCAAGTTAGAAATAGATCTTATAATATCCCATAATTCAATTAACATTACCCATTCATAGAATTATCATTTACATAATAGATTGCATCATATCCAACATCATTCAAATACCATTTAAACCTTCATAGGATTCACATTCACATAGTATATCACATCCTATCCTTCATCATCAATAACATTTTAAACATTCATAGAATTTACATTCACATAGCATATCACATCATATCCATCATCATCAAATAGCATTTAAATATTCATTAAATTTACACTCTCACAATATATCGCATCATATCCATCATTATTCAAATACATTTAAACATTCATAAAGGTTCATATGTCTTAAAAGTTCAAGTGTATCATTTAATAGTTTCACCGTGAATAGAAAATAAAGGTGTTTAGGCCTCAGGTAATCCTAGTTGTCTAAGTCAAAAGGTGGCGTTACATACTCCCAACCTTCGAGAAACATATTCTCGAAAAGTGAGGGATAATCTTATTGTAATGTCTCGACATCCTCCCAAGTAGCAGATCCTGGACTATACTTGTCCCACTGGACCTTAACTTGGTCTACCAGATGGTTCCTGAGCTGTCGGACTCTACGGTCCAATATGCGTAACGGTTCTACCGTGAGGGTTCTCACGTCTGATACCTGCAATTCCTTCCAATTTAATTTATGTGATTAATCAGCAACATAATGACGTAGAATAGATACATGAAAAACATTATGAGTTTTATGCAAGTGGGGTGGAAGTATGAGATGATAGGAAATGGGTCCAATTTTCTCTTGGATTTTGAATGGTCCTATAAATCGAGGTGACAACTTTGTCCCTTCCCGAACCGAATGGTACTCTTATTAGACCTGATACGAATGAAAACTTGATCTCCCACTTTAAAACTTCGGTCAGTCATGTGCGCATCTACATAAGTTTTTTGTCTATCCTATGCTTCCTTTAGTCTCTGCCTAATATGAATCACCTGTTCCTCCATATCTTGAATCAACTCTAGCCCAACTGTTACTCAATCTTCTAACTTATCCCAACTCAATGGAATTTTGCATGGCCTTCCATACAAATCTTTGTAGGGTGGCATTCTGATGGAGCTATGAAAACTATTATTATAGGCAAAATCTACCAAAGGTAGATACTTCTCCCAATGGGTTTGATTATCCATGGCATACATCCTAAGCATGTCTTCCATGACTTGATTTACTCTCTCAGTTTTCCCACCTGTTTCAGGATGATAAGTTGTGCTTAAGTTCAACTGAGTCCCCAATGTTGACTACAAACTTGTCCAAAACCTAAAAGTGAATCTGGAGTCCCTATCTGAAATGATCTTCTTAGGTATCTCGTGCAAACAGATGACCTCACTCACAAACATGTGTGCCACATCAGTGACATCATAAGTGTCTCTAACTGGAATAAAATGAGCACTCTTGGTCAACCTATCAACTATCACAAGGATGGCATTGTGTCGATGAGATGTGAGCGGAAACCCCACAACAAAATCCATGGAAATGACTTCCCACTTGGACATAGGAACATCATGTGGTTGTAGGAGGCCTGCTGGGTGATGGTGGTCGGATTTCACTTGTTGACACTCTAGGCACTTGGTGATGAAATGGACTACATCGTGCTTCATGCCTACCCAGAAGAATAGCTTCCTCATGTCAACGTACATTTTCTTCACACCCGGATGTGCACAATAAAGTGCTCTATGAGCTTACTTTAGTATGATGCTTCGAATATCCCCAATTTTGGGGATGTACATCCTTCCTCGATATCTTAATAGTCCGTCTGCTTCCATACTATATCCTTCATACTTTGGATCTAATTGCCTCCCACTCTGGAGATTTGAAGTAACCTTTAAATACCAATTGTCCCCAAGGAGTTGCATCAACACACGTTCCCTCAGATTGACTTTTAAGGGTACCAAGGAGAAGACACGTGGTCTCCTACTCAAGGAATCTACAACCACATTCTCTTTTCCCTTGATATATGAAATACCAAAATCGTACTCACTCATGAACTCACTCCATCGCCTTTGCCTGGCATTCAGATCCCTTTGAGTGAAGAGATGTTTTAAACTTTGATGGTCTGTTTTGAGCTCAATGTTTCGCCCTACTAGATAGTGCCTCCAAAGTTTCAGAGCTATCATTACAGCTGCCAACTCTAAATCATGAGTAGCATAAATCTCTTTGTGTTTCTTCAACTTCCTTGATGCATAAGCTATCACTCCTCCATCCTGCATTAGCACGGCCCCCAAACCTTGCTTTGAGGCATCTGTGCAGACTATGAGTCCTTTTCCATATCCAGCACTCGTAGAATTAGCGCACTAGTTAGTAACCTTTTAAGCTCAATGAATGCACTATCACATTCTTCTGTCCATTCATACCTGGCCCCCTTGCACTGCAAAGTGGTGATGGGTTTCGCTATTTTAGAGAACCATTCCACAAACCTCTGATAATAACCTTCTAGCCCCATGAAGCTTCTTACCTCATGAGCATTTTTCGGCACTGGCCACTCCATAATGGCCTTTACCTTTTCTGGGTCCACGGAGATTCCTTCCTTGGAAATGATATGACCTAGATAGTGAATTTCTTTCTAGAAGAAGGAACACTTCGACAACTTCCCATACAATTTGTTCCCTCTAAGGAAAGACAACACCACTCGCAAGTGTTCTTCATGTTCTCTTTCATTCTTGGAATAGATGAGGATATCATCTAGAAAGACTTGTACAAAGCAGTCTAAGTACTTCCAAAATACACCATTCATGAGGCTCATGAACATTGTTGGTGCATTGGTCAATCCGAAAGGTACTACAACAAACTCGTAATGCCCAAACCGAGTTCGAAAGGCAGTTTTAGGAATATCGCTTTCCTTAATCCTTAACTGGTGATACCTTGATCGCAAATCAATATTTGAGAATACCACTGCTCCTTTCATCTGATCGAAGTGATCATCTATTTGTGGCATTGGGTACCTATTTTTCACTGTAGCATGGTTCAAGTCCATGTAATCTATGCACAGTCATAAGGAACCATCCTTCTTCTTCAAAAAGATTACTGGTGCACCCCAAGATGAGACACTAGGCCTTATTAGTCCTAAGTCGAGTAGTTCTTTCAACTGCATCTACAACTCACAAATTTATGGCGTTGTCATCCTATACGGAGTCTTGGAAATTGGTTATGCACCAAGTTTTAGCTCAATAGTAAAATCAATCTCCCTCTCAGGAGGTAACCTTGGTAACTCATTCAGAAAAGCATCCTTAAATTCTAACAATACCAGGTACTGATCCAAGGAGGGTCCTTTCTTTTCATTCATTGCTTCAATGACATAAAGTCGACACCCTTGCCTCATGCATCACTTAACCTTCATAGTTTAAATAAAGCATAGAGACACCTTTCTCCATACACCCTGGATCTCTACTGGCCTTCCTTCGTCATCAACAAAAAGCACCCTTTTTGCGAAACAATCTACCATAGTTCGATGGGCTTCTAGCCAATCCATTCCAATGATTAGGTCATACGCCCTGAGAGAAGTGATGTATACCTTCAACCTAGTAGTACACACTCCCAGGTCTACTAGACAATTATCAATGCTAGGTCCTACCACTTTTGTTTCCCCCGAATCCATCTCGACTTGTTTAAATTCATCGTGCTCATAGGCTGCCAACGCACTCCTTTCTAATGAAAATGGTGAAATGAAACTATCTGTATCACCAGAATCAAACAAATTTTAACATTGATATGATCTAGCGTACCTGACGATTCCACCACCATGGATTGATGTTCTGCCTGATGATTATTAACTACTGCATAAATATGGTGGCTACTACTTTGTCTTCCCATTGGGGCCTTTCCTTCTCTATGCACAAATCCTGATTGTAAATCTAGGCAGTCACGTTGGTAATGGGGTCCTCCACACCCCCAACATGTAACATGAGACGGAACCTGTGCACTGCTCTATAACGGTCTCTGAAATGAGCTCCTTCCCCTAGAACCCCTACCCCTACTAACTGCTCCCTGACATGGTCGTGGACCTACCTGCATCATTGGTGATGAAAGGGATGCTGCAATCGCTTCCATTGAAATACCTATGGCGACTGTCCTTAGTGAGACTCTATTACCATATGGAGGTGGCCTTGAGCTCCCTCCCCTGGAAAATGTCCTAGGGTCCTTCCCCACGAATCCAGGACGGTGTGGAAGGGTCGACCTCATACCTCCATTTAAGTTCATGTATTCCTCAGCATAACATGCATTTTCTACTACTTCCGCTACCGAAGACGGTTTCCACATCCACACCATGGCCCTTATCTTAGGGTTTAACCCATAGATAAAGTGTTCTGCCTGTCATTGATCATTATCCATGTGTGAAACATATTTGACCAATTCCATAAACATGATCTCATATTCTTCTATGGTCCTGTTTCCCTGTACTAGAGCATGAAATGCTCCCACCTGTTGTTCCTCATAGTAAGCTGGTAGATATTTCCTTTGGAACCTTTCCTCAAAAAGTTCCCAAGAGACGTTGTATGGGGTAAGGTGCAACTACCTCTTGAGGTTGCCCCACTAGTTCAAGACACTGTCTCTCAACTGAAAAATCACTATCTTCACCTTTGAAGTGGACGCATAGTCTTTTAAGGTGAAACACCTTGTCATGCCTTCCAACCATGCCTCTGCATGTTCATTGACACGACCCCTAGCAAACTCTAGAAGTTTGATCTTCTGCAGTTCTCTATTGATGTATTTGGGTGGAGGTCCTCCCCCTGAATTTCTTGATGCTTCTAGATTACCCATTCTAGATGGTGGGGGCTCCACTTTGATCCCTGCTGGCTGACGCCCCTTTAAAGTCTCATTTATGGCCTCCAAAGAGAACAGAATGAGGGGAAAATCAGGCGATGGTGGTGGTGGTGCTGGAGCTCTCTGCATTGATGCCCCTCTGCCTTGATTTCCTCTCATCCTAACCATCCTGTATACTTTAATATGCATCAACCAAAGTTTGTCAGGGTGAGTCTAAGACAATTCACATTTCCACAAATTAAACTAGAAAACAGGGTTAGGCGTTAGTTTTTTTTTTAACTTGTCTGTAAACAGACGTTACTCTCTTTAGGGGAAGTGGCTAGGTCAGGGTCGAAAGCCTCTAAGCTCAATGTTTTCACCTAAGGAAACTACTAACTCTCTCTCCTGGTAGTTACACTAGCACTGTACCACACTCGTCTATTTATCTAACTTACCTTCCCAGTGTGCACGAAGCCCCCTCCCGCTTATCCTGGTCTAAGACCCTAAACTTTTCGCTTAAAACAAATAAATTATTTTCTTTAACTAGTTTTAAATTTAAACATGAATCATAAATTTAAATATAATTAAACATAATTTTAATTATAAATAAATTTTAAAACATTATTAATTAACTAATGTTTTAAAACATGATTAATCATTATTATGTTTTAACATTTAACTAATAAT